>APFE031341084.1:399847-442241 GCA_000404065.3 Pinus taeda
CTCGAATAGATCTTTCTAATGAGCTATGGTACGCGTCAAACGGAGATCGTATGCCAAAGTTACGACCCCGGGAAATTGATGTACCAATTTACCCAAAACGGGGCCCACAATTTGGCGTTTCATCTTCTAAGGGTCGGTTTTGGAATGTGAAGGGTTTTCCATTGTTTTCTCAATAATAAATAGGCCTTCGAGCCTCATTGTAACACAAGTTCGGAACAGTTCAGAGACATGTAGCCGCACATCTCTTCTCAGAGATAAGCTACCATCGTCCTAGCTGGTTTATTTCCAATTCTGGTTGTAAGCATATTTCGGTATTTTCCATTAATGAAATGAAGTGTTATTACCGCTGCATCTCTTTATTTCTGGTTATCGCATCTCTGTATTTATGGTTATCTCTGTAATCTATTGCGTTCCTGTTTAAATCCGGATCAATAATGCAGGTACAAGGCACTCATGAACAAGGGAGTTTGTATTGGAAAATTTAGTGGCAAGATTGGTACTAGAAATCTAAGCTTGATTTAGTCCAAGTGTGGCACTTCATTAGATGACCCAGGAAGTCCCCCTTGGTCTAGTTTAAGATTTTGTTTTCCAAACTTCACCATTTCTAGTCTGATGTGAGTAGAGGAATCATAAGGTATACCTTTCTTGAATTATAAATGTTTTCCTTGACCTCCAAGATGGTTTTCTGTGAAGGGAACTTTACATTGAGAGAGTCATGTGAAATAAGTGGAGTGACGACCCATGTGGGAAAAGAAGGTTGATCATATTCCATATTGGGATGGATTTTTTTATTAGTGTCAAAGGTTTTCATGGGGCCACCAAAGAGGAAGTATCTTCCACTAGAAGTAGAATTTTCTCACCATAAAAGTATACATATGAAGGATATAACACCACCCAAGGGTCATCAAATCAATGGGATCGACAAGCGATGGAACAAATAATATGCATCAAAGAAATAGTGGTAGAAGGAATATTAGGTGATGGAACTAATATTCCCATTAATGATGAGTTCTTGAACAAAGCCACATAAAATTTCAGATATCTTGAAGGGTTATTACCAAAAAATGGCATCGAATTATCCATAGAAGTCAATTTGGTTGTTGGTGTGTATTATTCAAGTTGATCAATGGTAACAATATTTCCTTCATTTGGAAAGTGATGAATGGAAAATATGGATGGAAAAAGAGTAGGCTTAGCATAAAACCAACTATGTCCAAGGATCAGATTATGCTCAAATGGGGCATCAACAAATTTTACATGAATGGAAACAAATTATCCCCAACTTGATAAAAAATGTAGGGAGAATTTCCTTAGGTAAGAGATATGCTTGTTAAAGGCCTCGAATGTAGTACTTGTTATTGCCAATTTTTCCCACTTTCAATTAGTAAGAGGGATCCTAGTCCATCATCAGACTTATTGACCTTGATACACACTTCATCCTATTTTACTAACCATATTTAGTATGGTAGTCACTCCCATAACAATGTCATCTTGTATATGGTCACCACCTGATAGTGCACAACATGGAAACATGGTACCCTAGTTTCTTTTGGGTAGGGAGTGACCATGGTCAAAAGTTTTAGAATTTTTTATTCCCAAGGAGATTAATGCGACCTACTTGTGTATGAGTTAGCAAGGGTTCAATTAGTGTAGAAGTTTCTTAACTTCTCAAGCCCTTAGATGTCCAGATACATCCTCCCAAGGGATGGAAAATTTTGATATAAACTAACCCTCCCATGAGGAGAGGACATCAAAGAGAAAGTATAACTCACTTATGCTGGTGGATTTCTAGTAGAATTCCATTGCATGAGAGAGTAACCCTATCTTTTTGTAAGCCAAAGGAAAGACTTGTACCAAGGATTAAGAAGGGGTCATTAGTCTCCCAAGGTATCTTGTACTTCCATTTCAGAGTTAATAGAAGAATGTGACTTTTTTTTGTACATGTTACCTGTTGATCATATGTGTATGGTTTGGATTTATATTTATAAGATTTAACTACCCTCTATAGATGAGAACAAATTATTTGATTTGGTTGTGTTTGTTTGTACGGGTTTGGATCTAGGAACTAGTAGTTGGATCTTCATGTGGAAGTGGTATCTACAAGGTTGTTTGCAGATCCATGGTATTCACCAACCTATGAGGGATCATGTACGCATCCTTTGTCTCATTAGATAGATGTATTGAATGTGCTTTTTTTTAATCCTAATATTCCATACACTTTTCAACCATCATCTCATGGATCAAAGGGAAATATTTATGGAGAAACAACTCCTTGCATATTGAGTATTTTTTCCTACTAAGTAGTTGTGGATTCATAGGAGGCATGGACTACACTGTAAGAACCTTGGTAGTTTTCTTAGAAGACAATTCTTGTTGAGAATTGGGTGCAATTTTTGGGGCTTATGAAGTGATGATCAATTTCCCCAATTGAGTAGCTAACTGGCTCATAACATCTAAAGAGATGGAACCAATCACACCATCCAAATGTGGTCCTGTCTTAGGTCATGGTGGATCAGATGAAAGTTGAGTAGTATTAGGGGTGATATCATACAAAGTTCAATTGAGAATAAATTAGATCAAGGGGTTGGGAATATAAAATTGTTTTCTCCTTAATATCTTCCTTAGAGATGTGGATATCCTTAGTAAGAAAGGGAGAAAGGATTGAATTAACAAATATTTGTGCAATTGGTTACCAATCTTGGTCTTAACTAACCTATTTCATTAACTCCACTCATGAACATGATTGGAAATATGAGTAGAGTTGTCCTATTTGAATTTTGAAAGGAGGTCAATTTCAATATCTTGCCATGAAGGTTATTTGAAATGGTTTAAGAATGTTCTCTCCAAGGAAGAATAATCACTATAGGATTCCTTATTGTGTTCAATGTATCATTTGGCAGCATCCCTGATCAAGGTGCATAAAAAAAGATGAAATCACACAAAATCATCCACTAGAGAGTTTGAACAACATCAATTATGGTCGCTGGTAATATGTGTGGTCTTTCTCCTAGCTTCATTTAAAACTTAGGAATATCATATGGTAATTTGACAGACATAGGTAGCCAACTAAGATCATGGAATATGGGGTCATTTGTAAGTTTTTCCAAGTTCTACAAATCAAGTGATGCTAGAAATGGAAATTGATGTTGGTTGAATGGATTGGTAAGTAAAGTTGGACCCCATGACATACTATATGGCCACCCTATAACAAATTTAATGGAAGAATAATTTTGACTAAAATTATCCCTTAAAATAGGGAATTGTACCCGTGGACCAAAAAACATGGTAAAAGGATTTTTATCCCCAAGGGGATTGCACCCAAGGATAAAAGAACTCCCAAAATCATGAATACTAATAGAATTATACCTAACACTAGAAGGTGACCTCCCAGTGCAAGAATTATTGTAAGCATAAGAACATGTTGGCATAGAGGCATTAGCGGGGTTTCTGCCCCCAAGTAAGATACCCCCTTCAAATGAATGAAAACCTCCATAGAAGAGAACTCCTCCTAACATAGAACTACCCCATGGATGAGATGTTCCTAAAAATTAATATTTCCCCCACACTAATAAGGGATAAATATACACCCCCTGCATGTTCCAGAAAAAAAATATAGACCCAAATTAAGCATTGCAAACGTTGACATGAATAAGCTAGGTGGAATCCAAACAACTTCCATTGGTTGGCCCAGGTTTTCCCCTACACCGAAAAAAATGTGGATGAAGGTAGAGTTACAACTAGACTAGGAAAACATGTAAGGGTTACTAAACTAATTTGTGGAATGCCCCACGAAGAGGAAAATGGTATTTTCAGTGTTAGATAAGTGGTCCCTATCACAGTAATCAGTGGTAATAATGACATGATAGAAGATACTCCTAACATAGATGGAAATGAAAAACCCATTTCCCCTATAAAAAATGATCCACTGTCACCAGACATCAGCTGAGAGAACAAGGTCAATAGGGCCAGTTAAAGGTGGGCTGATGTGCATCAAAGAAATATCATCTATAACTTCAATAGTAACCAAGTGTTCCATCCTAAAACTAAGGTTATCCATCCCAAGGTATACCTAGGTATTTTTTCTTTGACAAAAGGAGAGGTATTTTAAGTAGTTTTAGGACTTCGAATCACTTTCTAAGAAGCATCATGGGAAAGCCAATGAAATTTTTTATATAGACAATGGGGGTGAGTATACGAACAATAAATTTGAGCAATTATGTTATTTTGAAGGGAAATGAATAACAACGTATCGTTCAATACACTTCTCAATAGAATAGTGGGGCCATATGGAAGATTAGACCTCTGAAGAAAATGGCAGAGTGCATGTTGCAATCTTGATATGGTGCATCAAATTTCTAGATAGAAGCCATTAATTGAGATTGTTACATCAATAGTTAGTTTCCCTTTAGATATTTGAATGAATTCACTCCTTTTGAATCTTTGAGTGATAAAAATCCCATAGTTAGACTCTTTAAAGTGTTTGGTTCTTAAATATGGACTCACATTCCTATAGAGAAATGTAGGGCTTTAAATCCACAAAGATGATATTGCATTTTTATGGAATATCCTAATGAGTTAAGGACTATTGGCCCTTCAACCCCATCACTAATCAACCAATATTTTATTGGAGTGCTTGGTTCGAGGATAGCTTTTCAAGTCACTATCATAAAAATTCATGATTTGTAGCTAATCTATTTTTCACAATGAATTTTGCTAATAGTTTAGAAGCTGATAATATAATTGGTTTGATATCTGATGACGAGCATTAGAGAACTTTTGAGGTATAAAACGTGCCTCCTAAGAAAAATGTACAACCAAAGTAAAATTTATAAGAATCAACCATGAGGGATGATTCACCATTTTTGGGGTAAAAAGGTTAAAAGATTAAAAATTAATAAAATAATAAAACTACTTTTTCTACTTGTATTTTCAACCTATCTCCCTAAGGTTTTACTCAAATTATGAGCGAGAGTACTTGTTGGATGAAAAAGTTAATTCCTCATCCAAGGAGTACCCATGTTGCATATTTTGATGGACCTTGCTACAGGAAAAATGAGAAATAGATGAAAAAACATGATTTCAATCACATTTTTCATGTATTTGTCATTTTTCATGTAGCACAGTCCATTGAAAGTATGCAACATGGGTACTCCTTGGATGAGGAATACGATTCTACATCCAACGAGTGTTCCCGCTCGAAATTTGAGTAAACCCATAGGGAGATAAGTTGAAAATATGAGTTGAAAAAGTAGTTCTTTTCTTTTTTCCCTCTAAAATTTGATGATGTAATCTAATCTTATTTATTATTTCCACTATTATTTTATAATTTCATTATGAGGCCCATTTTAGGCTTCAAAATTCCCCTAATGGACTCATTTCCTCTTATTTAAATTATGGGAGTGATGATGAGGATTATTATAGATAGTTAAAGGTTGTATATCATCTTATGAACCAATAACCAACAAGTGATATGGTTAGAGATCAAAAAAACACCAAGTGGTCGTATTCTTAGTTCTATGTGGCTTTATAAGTGATCTCTACCATGGAATCATTGTTATTTATGCACTACTATATTACCAATACTACAAATCCACATGACATTCAAGAGGACATTTGAATTCCTAAGTGGGAAGGAGCTATGTCGGAGTAATACAACTCATTGATTCAAAACTACACATGGATCTAGTTCCCGTTCATAAACAAAAAAAATCTTGTTTAGTGTAAGTGGGTATATCAAACAAAGTTTGTAGAAGATGGTTTGGTGAAAAAACAAAAATCTTGATTGGTGGCAAAGGACTTCTCACAAGTACTTGGAATAAACTATAATGAACTGTTTGCAACAGTTGCAAATATGGAATCAATTTGGTCCATGTTAGCCCCAAGTATATCTCATTGTTAGAAATTTGATTAGATGGACATAAAGAGTGCATTTGTTCACGAGGATCTTAAGGAGGAGATTTACATGGAGTAGCTTCAAGGGTTCCCTTAGGACTCTTTAATAGTGTGAAAACTTAGAAAACTCCTTTATGGGCTCAAACAATCCCCTAAGGCTTGTTATACCAAGATGGATTCATTTCCTCTCTCTCATGGATTTCCTAATGCCATTCTATGGTAGGATGACTCTCTCTTATTCATGGTATTGTATGTGGATGATCCATTTATCATTAGTAGTTCTTAAATCCATATCTTGATATGGATTGGATCATTATGTTGTTTTTCATCCATATCAGTGCATTTGGAGTGGAAAAATTGGAGGAATCATCTCACGGGAGCATTTTTACCACTGGGACCCAGTTTGGAAAAAGAAGGTCTGAAACATCCTGGGAGCGTTTTCAGGCATCAAACGTTGTTTTTGGGGTTAAAATTTTGTCTCTTTAGTGCCACACCATTTCATTCTATTCTACACATAGAGATATTTCTAATGTCATAAGAAGCACGTCAATCAGAGTCTGTATGCAAAAGTTATGCCACTCTGAAGTTGACCTTGTCATTTTCACACCTATAGTTCAGGAGGATGTTGCCCCCATTATTCATGGAAAAGGGGCTAGCCACATGATTATGATGTAAACGAAACTAGAAGAGTCTATATTGTAACTCTAGTTAAGAGCTGATGTAGTCAAAATAAACCACTCATAGGATATCAGGTTGTGTTATAACCGAGCCACTAGGAGGAAGAGGCATTTTCCATTCTTTAGAGAGAATTTTGTTCCATAGGTGAGTAAAGATAGCCAGGAGAGATAGGAGGTAGATCACATAGAGAGAACATGTGCACTATAGCAGTGCACGGACCATATGAATTACTTCTTTGTACCTGCAACCATATTTCCAGACAGAGAAAGAGAGCGAAGCAGCCTCACCTTCTAGTTGGGTTTTCTTTCGAAATGGTTTCCCGTAGAGCATATCTTGCGTCTTATGTGTGTGTGTGTGAGCTTATTTTTCATTCTCTACTTTTCTGCATAATTTCCATTCACATGTATGCACTAATTACAATTAAATCTATAGATATTAAAGTTTAATAAAAACATAATAGTGTATAATCTCATATTTTTAATATAATATTATAAGATCTATTGTGACGAACTGTCCTATGGAATATCCATAGTAGTTTATGGATGATTGCTACTGTAAAAATTTCCTTGCATTATTTTTTTTTATCAATGACCTAGGGATGTTGTATTATATTTTGAATATCGAGATCACCATGGCATAATAAAAATATGCTTTAGATATACTCTCACAATTTCAATTGGCCTAGTAAGTGAAAGCCTATTACAGCTACATTTTTCTCCAATGTCAAACTTGAGGTTTTTTTCTCTTCACCTTTCATCGACAACTCTTGATACAAAAAACTTGTTGGAAGTCTTACTTATATCACAGATACTAATCGACATCTCTTACAATGTTGGTATTGTTATAAAAATGGGTTTAGAATTCATTATGTAGTAGATTGTGACCTTGATTTAGTGGAGTATAAAAATTCAAATTGGGAAAGAAATAATACATATAAAAAACCCACTTTAAGCTACCTCTTCTCCCTTGGTTCTAGTTCAATTTGTTGGATGAGCAAGAAGCAATCAATCATTTCTATCTTCCATAGAGGAAAACTATCAAGGAGATGCCAATGCAACTACTAAATCCATTTGGATTCAAAACATTCTCACAACACTGAATAGCCGGTACGATCGCAAATGTTATTTTTGTGACTATTAGATTACCTTATATCTCATGAGACTTGGTTCATCGAAAACAAACCAAGCACATTGAGATTCATATGCACTTAATTCCTATCCTTATTCATGGGAAATTCATGGATCTAAGATACTTTTCCAAAAACAAAGAAAATTTATGGCATTATCTTCACTAAAACTTTCATAGAGAACATGTTTTTTCATTTAAAATGAGTGTTGCTGGGAATGAAAGTGGCTTCTTCTCCAAAGAAGGTTACACAATCTTCTCTTTCTTTTTTCTTGAGGGGGGGTTTTCCCACTAGGATTTCCTCTCTCTTTCACTTTTGGAGGTATTTTTTTAGTAAATGGGAAGTTAATATGGCTTCACATTTATTAAGACCCGTCTTTCTCACCACATACTCATCTAAATTATGCTTATGAGGGGTGGGGGGGATTGGTGCACATTACAAATCTAATTTAGATCCTTCATTCATATTAAGCTTAGCTTTTCTTCATTACTTTATGGAACAATCATGACATGCACATCTTTTGTAATGTTTTTAGAATATGTAAAAGCAGGTTGTTATTTTGTATTCCAAACATTGTCTTTTTTCCAGTTAGTTTATTGGTTGATGAATATAAAGTAAAGCGAGACCATTGTAGCAATATGGGGTTTCGCTTCTCCATCTATATTCTCTTTTTTCAAACTCTTGATCTTGGACGGTTTTGCAACCATTGTAATATCATCTTAATAGTTTATCCTAAACATGGTTCT
Organism: Pinus taeda; assembly: GCA_000404065.3. Taxonomy (NCBI): domain Eukaryota; kingdom Viridiplantae; phylum Streptophyta; class Pinopsida; order Pinales; family Pinaceae; genus Pinus; species Pinus taeda. The sequence continues at coordinate 408,290 of APFE031341084.1, forward strand.
ATAGGTTGGTTTCTTTCCTAGATATCTCAGGTTTAGTAACTACACACTAGATAACAAGTGACTTCAGAGTTTGTTCAATATACTTACCTAAAGAGGTTCCACATTTGAGCTTTTAAAGAATTAGTCAATGATAGAACAAGGATAATTCAACAGATTACTAATCACGACTGAAATGGGCAAAGGAGAATGTTAAAGCGACATTGCTTATGGAAATGGAGGAGAAAAAGAAAAGCATCAAGTGTTATTTTTCGCATCAGTAAAATGAGGACCGCAAAAGTTGTCATTGAACTAGGAGCTCATCTTTAACCTACTTACTTCTTGCCCCTCTATGGAAGCATCAAACTCAAGTTGCATGGAGGCATGGGGTTTGTAATGGTTCTCATGGCTAGTGGGGTTTTTTTCCATCCATTAAATTAACGATAATTTAAACTTAACCAAAAATCATTACAATTGGAGAAGAAACCCATATTTTCTTTGTAGACTAATTTCCTTCATTTCCTCTAGAAATAAAGTTAAGGTCGTTGATCCGAATTGCATCCTTGAAAATTATCAGAATTCTATGACTGTTTCAAATTATGACAGACTTCAAAATCTTGTAAGCAATGAGCTATCAGGAAAAAACCTTTGAATAATGGTAATTTGTATCCAACGTGGAGCAACGAGGACCTTCGATCAAAGCGCGTTGACTGTTGGCCCATAGGGACTACGCATGGTGTAAAAATGGCAGTTGGGAGGCTCAAGCTCAGAAACGGAGGCTGTTTCTGATGCGCGATAATCGCGCATCACAGGACAAAACCCCTCGAGAAGGAAAGGCCCCGAGGGCACAGTCACAAGGGAAACCAGGAAACCATGGGAAAAGCGCTAAATTGATAGGTGAATCCCGCTCTCCAAAACTGGCAGAATATCGGAAGCATTTCGGGCAGTAAGCAGGTTTGTAAGAGGACCAAGCGATTCCATACATTGAATAACACATGTCTGGCGAATGAAGGAGAAAACTGCTCTCATCGCAGGCTAACGGTCGAGCAAGTAACCTATGTGATAAAAGCAATGACCATGGGATCTAGAGGCCCCAAATCAAACAGCGGAGATTTCACTCGATGGGAGACTGGATTTGGCAGAAGAATAAGCTGAGGCATATAAAGGTTTGAAGTCTGATTTGACCGCTGAGCTGGTGGATGAATCATTTCACAAAGTAACCGAAGTAACGAACCGTTCGAGGAAGAGCTAGCGCTCAAGTCGTGAAGGGACAAGTGGCCACCTCTTGATGAAACATTACACAATGGCAATGAAACAAAAGCATGGAATTCCAAGTGGACAGAGGTAGGCAATCCGAAGGACCGGAAGAGGAAGCAAATAGTCAAGGGACAGATTGGCTTTAAGCCATGAACAGACAGAGGAGACAGAATAGAGAGTGAAGCAAGAAGCAGAGAACAGAGAAGTCGAGCTGACCTACAAAGCTAAGGCAGCATTGAGCAGATAGAACTGAGAAGGCTTGAGAGGTTCAAGCAATCCCTGTGAGGATATTTGTCAAGAAATGAGTACCAAAGTGGACTCATCCCATTAAGACTAGTTGAGGTCAACACTTGGTAAGGGGGAGTCTGTGTACTGTAGTGGCTTGGGGAATCCAAGTACCACCCTATTAAGCATCATCTATTACAGGAGACTCAAATTGAGCTCCTCATTGTAAAAACTATGCTTAAAGACACAATAAAAAAAAGGCCACCACTGAAAGCTGGACCAGGAGACGTAGCCCAGTAGGATTGGGTCAAATCCTTACTAAATTGTTGTTTTTTGCATTTACTTGTTGTGTTTCTCTTACTGTTTTCCAATTGCCTATGTATTTTGCAATCTTATCGATCTGTTGCTTAAAATAACATAGGCACACACCAGCACATGAGTTTGTAATACCTACTTTAATTTACTGAGATCATTCATAAGTGATTTCAGATCAAGTGGTATTAAAGCCATGTTGTTAAGGTTAGACAGGGTTGTGCTGGATTTAGTTGTTGAATGTTAACTAGATCAAAGCTCAAATTAGGAGAAGGAGAGTTGGTTGAAACTAATCCTGAAATTGGAAGAGTCTATCCTCAGAAGACAATGTCGAAGGAAGGTTCTATGGGGCCAGACCCTCAATTTATAGATAGTTTCTTGGCCATAAGGTCCATGGTAGAGGAAATGTATAAGGACTTTAGAAAACATAAAGATGAAGATTCATCAGGCTTCAAACAAGATAAAGGAGAAGAAGAGTCTCTCCTCCATGATGACTCAAAAGGCAAAGGGAAAGAAGAAAGCTTTCTCACACCTCGTAATAACCCTGAACATAAAAAGAAGACATCTTTGATTAAACTAGATGTTAAATTTGATTTACCAATATATGATGGAGAGTTGAATGCAGAAAAACTAGACAATTGGATTAGAAAAATTGATGTTTATTGCAGAGTGTAAAGTATTGATTCAAACAAGAGCAAGATTCAGCTGGCCACCCTACGCCTTGGAGGCACTCCCTTGTTTTGGTGGGAAGGAAGGACCCAATCTAACATGAAGAGACATGGTAAGGCTATTTTTGTCTAGCGTGAATTTGTTTCTTCAATCAAAAAGCAGTTCTATCCACTGGCCTACATGTAGCATGCCATGATGAGCTGGCAAACTCTTCGACAAATGAAAGGGCAAAGTGTACAAGGTTACACCCAAGAATTTAGGAAGAGAGCATTGATTCTAGGAATATCATTAGACTCACCCGAGACTCTGTTGAAGTACGTCGGTGGTCTACACAGCTACATGAGGCACACTATCCTCATGTTTAATCCCACTAGTATAGATGAGGTATTTGTTCAAGCTATGCATCTAGAAGCTAGAGGAAAGAATGGAAACCCAGAAGTTGGGGATCATCCCAACCCACTGCAAGTAAGAATAAGGAGAAAAGAAAACAGAAATGGAAATAAAGGAAGGCCAACACTACACAGAAAAGCAAGTCTTCATGCACTCACTGTAAGAAGGATGGGCATGATGATGAGAATTGTTGGATTCTGCATCTGGAGCTGAGACCTAAGAAGTTCGAGGGCAAGAAGAAGAAGACTGTTGTAGCTATTCAAAAAGATTTGGGGTCGGACTTAGGAGATGAAATAACCATTGCAGTCACAAGTATAAAAGGTAAGAATTCTGAAGCATCTACTAGTAATTCTACACAATCTACTATTAATGAAGAAAATGAGAGAAAAAGACATGAACTTTTCCATATTCGAGTTATTTCCAAACATCAAAAGGTTGATACTTTGTTTGATAGTGGATCACAAGCAAATTTAATTTCTAAAGCAATTGTAAAGAAGTTTGGATTACTGAATACACCTCAAAAGAAACCATACCCATTAGGATGGTTAAATGATAAAGCACAACTACAAGTGACTAGACAACGCAAGCTCAAGTTTTCTTTTGGGTCAACATTTGTAGATGAGGTTGAGTTAGACATAATTCCTTTGGATATATGTGGAATTGTTTTAGGAAGTCCTTACTTGTATGACAGAAAAGCTATTTTCTATAGAGCTGAGAATAGGTATCTACTCATTAAAAATGGAATCGAATACTTTGTAAGAGATCATAAGCTCAAGAATAATTATACTCTCATAAACTCAGAGCAGATGAAACGAATGATAAATTCATGCAAACAATTTTTACTGATGGTTGTAAAGGAAAAGAAACCTGATAAAACCAATGTATTTGAGGGTTGTGATGCTAAACGACAAGCTAATTTAGAAAAAGTTGCTTCAGAGTATGATATCTTGTTTCAAGAACCTAAAGGTTTTCCACCCAAAAAGGAAATAGTGCATGGAATTAATTTGTAGCAAGATGATCCATTGCCTAACATTGGGATGCACAGGTTGTCTACTTTAGAGAATGCAGAAATCAAGAAGCAGTTGCAGGAGTTGCTCGAGAAGGGTTTCATCAGACCTAGCACATCACCATGTGGATCTCCAATCATTTTGGTGAGAAAGAAAGATGGCTCGTGGAGAATGTGCATTGATTACCAAGCACTGAATAAGATAACAATAAAAAATTGTTATCCCCTTCCTCACATAGATGATCTATTAGATCAATTGAAAGAAGTTCTTGTTTTTCCAGTTTAGATTTGCATAGTGGATATATTCATGTCAGAGTTGATAACAAATGCATGGAAGAGTGTTTCAAAACAATGCAGGGATTGTATAGTGCCTGGTTATTCTTTTGGCTTAAATAATGCTCTTGTACTCATGAGGAATAATGAATGGTTATCAAACCTTTTCTTGATGATTTTGTTATTGTATATCTAGGATGACATTTTGATATTTAGCAAAAAATGTGGGGAAGAACATTTAAAATCATGTTAAGCAGACACAGATTTTTGAAAAGAGAAAAACTTTATGTTAAACTCTCAAAATGTGAATTTGGCAAAACATCTTTGAATTATTTGGGACATATAGTAGGGGGTGGTGAATTGAAGATAGATCCCTCTAAGGTGGTAGTCATTGTAAACTTGCCTAAAGCCAAATCTGTTACAAAAGTTAAGAGCTTCTTAGGAGTAACACAATATTGGAGAAAGTTCATTTCTCACTTTTCCTTAATTGCAGCTCCCTTACATGCTTTAACGGGATTGAACAAGGTATTTCAGTCGGGAGGCAAACAACAGAAAGCCTTTGACATCTTGAAATAAATGATTAGTACAACACCCATACTAGCACTGCCTGATCTTCAAAGACTGTTTGAGATCCAAACGGATGCCAGTGACTATGCCATGGGAGCAGTGTTGACACAACATGGTAGACCCGTATGTTATCATTCTGAGACATTTAATTGCAGTAGTTAACTATCCCACATATGATAAAGAATTGTATGCATTAGTATAGAGTGTGAAAAAGTGGAAACATTATTTAATGGGCAAATAAACAGTTATACATACTGATCATCAACCACTTCAATATCTACCCTCCCAAACTAAGTTGCAGCAATCAAGACACTATAGATGGATGGGTTTTCTACAACAGTTTCATTTAGTCATTAGATATAAAAAGGACATACACAATTAAGTTGCAGATATGTTATCTAGACCCATTATAGATGCATCTACTATACTTAAGCATAATTATGTGCTACATGAAAGCTACATTGAACAATATGCTCAAGATATAGACTTTAAAGATGTATATGCAACTTTAAGTCAAGGAAAACGAGTAGAAGAATTGGATTATCATGTTAAGGACCGACTCTTATATCATTGTGCGAAGCTATGCATTCCACAAACTGAAAGAGTAAAGATAATTTGAGAAGCACACACTTCTCTAATATCAGGTCACTTTGGGGTAAGTAAAACGGTTGCACAACTGCAAAGATTTTGTTATTGGCCAAAAATGGACGAGACAGTTTCTAGGTATGTAAGAGGGTGTACTATGTGTGCTAAACAAGCCCAATAATAGAAAATTACGCTTGTACACTCCATTACCAATTCCTTCTCATCCTTGGGAAAGTGTTTCCATGGACTTTGATGGAGGACTACACAAATCTAGGAAAGGTCATGATTATCTATATGTTGTTGTGGATAGGTTCAACAAAATGTGTATTTTGATACCTTGTAATAAATAGATTACAGCTGAACAAACTGCAAAATTGTTCTTTCAACATGTATGGGTTCATTTTGGATTACCCACTTCCATTATATCTAATCGAGACACCCAATTTGTGGGAAAGTTTCGGTGAAGTCTGTGGGAACCGATGGACACCAAAATGAAGAAAAGCATAGCTTTCCATCCAAAAACCGACGGCCAAACAAAAGTAGTCAATAGGACAATGATCCAGTTGCTCAGGGGATATTGCAGTAAGCATCCTAAGCTTTGGGATGAACATTTGTGTTATGTGCAGCATGCTTACAACCAAGCCAAACATTCTTCCACACAAAGATCTCCTTTTGAGACTTGTTTTGGTTTCACACCAAGGTCGCCCTTCGATTTTGTCCTTGGTAAGGACACACCAGTTAAGGGACACAGCGATATGGAGAGGGAAACTAGGTTCATTGAACAAATCCAAGAGATCCACCAGGCAGTATAGGAACAACTGGAAAAGAGCCAGGCCAAATACAACGCAAGGCATGACAAGCATCGGATGGAGCATAGTTTCCAAGTTGGTGATCAAGTCTGGCTCTATATCAGCAAGGATGAGATGCAAGGGGAAGGCAAAAAACTAAAGCCTATCAGGTATGGACCTTTCAAGATACTTCAGAAGATTGGTGAGAATGATTTTTGCCTTAATCTACCAGCTTACATGCACATCTACTCAGTCGTAAATGCAGATAGCTTGAGATTATTTGAACCTTCACTAATTGAGGATCCCGAAGAGCAGAGTTAATTGCCTTCTATTGATGACCTACTACCTGAGTATCTTGATGAATTGAAGGAAGACACAGTTTTGGACAGGAAGGTGAGAACGACGTGCAGGGGAGATGTTGAGTACCTCAGAATTGGACTCAAGGGTTCAAAGTCGAGCAATGAAAAATGGATAGAGATTGGACAGGTGAGAAAGTTGTATCCTCACCTACTCGATGCCTGAAAACCAACTTTTGGTGGTCCAAAAGCTTTCTCAGTGGCAAGGCAGTGATCCGAATTGGATCCTTGAAAATTATCAAAATTCTATGACTGTTTCAAATTATGACAGACTTCTAAATCTTGTAAACAATGAGCTATTAGGAAATAACCTCTGAATAATGGTAATTTGTATCCAGCACAGAGAAATGAGGATCTTCAGTCAAAGAGCGCTCACCGTTGGCCCATGGGGACTGTGCATGGCACAAAAATGGCAGTTGGGAGGCTCAAACCCATAACCGGAGGCTGTTTTCATGCATCGCAGGACAAAACCCCTCGAGAAGGAAAGGTCCAGAGTGCATGGTCATAAGGGAAACCAGGAAACTGTGGGAAAAGTGCTAAAACGACAGGCGGGTCCCGCGCTCCAAAACCGGCGGAATATCGGAGGAATTCAGGTAGTAAGCGGGTTTATCAGACGACCAAGTGATTCCATATATTGAATGACGCATGTCCGGCGAATGAGAGAGAAACTTGCTCTCATCGCGGGCTAACGTTCGAGCAAGTCACCCGTGCGATAAAAGCGATGACTGTGGGATTTGGAGGCCCCAGATCAAACAACGGAGATTGCACCCGATCGGAGACCAGATTTGGCAAAAGAATAAGTTGAGGCATATAAAGGTTTGAAGTTCGATTTGACCGCTGAGCTGACGAATGAAACATTTAACAAAGTAACCGAAGTGACGAACCGTTCAAGGAAGAGTTGGCGCTCAGTTCGTGAAGGTATAAGTGGCCACCTCTCTGTGAAACATTACACATTGGCGATGACACAAAAGCAGGGAATTCCAAGCGGACAGAGGCAGGTGATCTAAAGGGCCAAAAGAGGAAGCGAACACTCAAGGGACGGATTGGCTTTAAGCCACGAACAGACAAAGGAGACAAAGGAAACATAATAGAGAGTGAAGCAAGAAGCAAAGAACAGAGAAGTCGAGCTGACCTGCAGAGCTAAGGCAGCATCAAGCAGACAAAACCAAGAAGGCTTGAGAGGTTCAAGCAATCCCTGTGAGGATATATGTTGGGAACTGAGTACCAAAGTGGATTCATCCCATTAAGACCATTTGAGGTCAAGACTTGGTAAGGGGCAGTCTTTGTACTCTAGTGGCTTGGGGAATCCAAGTGCCACCCTACTAAGCATCATTTGTTACAGGAGACTCAAATTGAGCTCCTCATTGTAAAAACTCTGCTTACAAACATAATAAAAAAAACAACATCACAGAAAGTTGAACTAGGAGATGTAGCCCAGGAGGATTAGGTAAAATCCTTATTAAATTGTTGTGTTTTGCATTTACTTGCTGTGTTTCTCTTATTGTTTTCCAATTTCCTGTGTATTTCGCAATCTTATTGATCCGTTGCTTAAAATAACATAGGCACACACGAGCACATGAGTCTGTAATACCTACATTAATTTACTGAGATCATTCATAAGTGATTTTAGATCAGTCGTTGGGTTTGAAACCAAGAAGTAAAAGAGAATATGGTTGACAATGTAGTGGTGAAAGAAGTGAAATCAAGGGAAAAAGTAGCAGAAAAAGGAAAATGAAGGTGGTTCCTATTGGTTTTTCTTTAACTAAGAGGACCCATAAGAATAAATTATGTAATGGCTTGGGAAGAAGAAATTTTGACATGTGATCCCCCCATTGTAGATATTTATCCTCCTCTTCCATGAAAGTTTAAAAATATGGAACGTTCGAGTTGTTGTTTAATCACTGTGAGACCTTGACCTTGTATCCATGGAAGCTGCTCCTAAAGATGTGGATGTAATTAAATGAGAGAGAAAATGATCCAGAAACTACATTTCAAAATGAAGATCATGAGGGAGTTCATGCAAATTGTTATTTAGTTGGAACTCACTACTTATATCTTGTGTCCAAATCCATGCAATTGTAAGATCTCCCTTAACTGAGAGAGTGTTTGTGGGGGAGAAGAGAACATTGTAACCTATAAAGTATGTTTGAATGAATTAATCCCCTTGTTTTTCCTTCCCTCGATGTCCTCGGTTGTAGCAAAAGGTTGACGATACGTGATAGGTAGAGCCCATCCACATAAGAAACTCCTCTATTGTAACCTACCGTCTACAAGAGTTAGAGGAAGAATAATAAATAAATAACTAATAATAGAATTTCATATCTCATATAACAATACACAACACACATTTGATTATAATCTAATTACTAATCTATTTTTTTTTAGCTCAATCTTTTAAATGGCAATGAGAAATAACCATATTCATTTCATTGAAATGTCCAAATAAAGTGGAGAAAGGTTAAATTTATAAATTTAACCTTTCTCCCATTATAAAGGTTAAATTTATAAAGGGAGATTTGGTGTGCCTATCGTTTAGTTGGTCACGCAAATGTGCACACTAGGTAAGCCCGGGATGTCGTCCTCTCGAAAAAGTCGAAGTTTTGTGCACCATAATGCTTGTTAGGAAGCGCTATATATTATTTCGGCATTTGGTAATTTATTTTACTATAAAATATTTAAAAATTTAGTCAAACCTTTGGAAAATGGTCAAATTTAAAAATCAACATGTCAACAACTATATTTAGATGTTTTTAGATTCAACATGTTGACAGCTATAAAGAGTCTCTAAGACACCCTTTAATTAATTTTTTATTGGATATTTTCTTAGTCAGCTTTGAACTTTCTTATAAGAATGATTATAATGTTAATGATAGTAGTTCTCTTTCTCTAAGACACCCTTCAATTAATTTTTTATTGGATATTTCCTTAGTCGGCTTTGAACTTTCTTATAAGATTGATTATAATGTTAATGATAGGAGTTGTATAGGGAGGCTGAGGAATTATTGGGATTGTTAAAAGTGGCTAAAATCTGTACTAATAAAAATAAAAAATCTTGCAATAGTAGCGTTTGAATCATGTTTTTGATGGTAGAAATGGATTCAACATGATCAAAAAAATTTGGGGCATCTAAAATATTGAAGTTTGACAACTTTAACTTGGATTTAGAAAAACTCAGTCAAGTTAAACTACGGCTTAATGATATAAGAAACGAGATTATAAAATGTTATTGTTATTATTTTTTAATGTATTTATCAAATGAATTATCAAAAATGTTTATAAATTTTCACATTGCGAATATTGTTGAAATTTGATCTTTTATAGGTTGAAAAATTAAAAACTATATACTTTTATAAATTTAAAAATTAATAGAAATACTGAATCTTATGTAAATTAAATTATTTAAAATAAAATAAATCATAATTTGAAAGTTAATTTAAATTTTATAAAAAATTGAGTATGATTAGTTTAATAAATTTATTAAAAATTGTGAAGGTTAATTTAAATTTATAAAAAATTGAATATTTATAAAAAAATTGAAATATTAATTTAAATTTTGAAAATTCTAAAAATATTATAAATGAAAATTTATAATAATAATGTATATTTTGAATTTTTAGTTGTTTCAGATTCTCAATATTTTAATTATATGATTAACTTGTGGCTTGAATAGCCATGACCCAAGAGTATTTAAGTTATCAAAACCATCACTCAGGGATCAAACCGAGCCTAGGTCACACCAACTCTTAGCATAACTAAATTTTTGTTGAGAGAGTTGCAAACCAGTAGTTTTCACACCACAGAGTATCTTAACAAAACACCCTGTCATTATTTGCTTTATGGGCCATGGGATTTTATTTCATATTTTTTTAATAAATCAAATTTATATTGAATTTTTAAAATAAATTTATATTATCATAATATTGGATAAAAATCATCTTACAAGAAGAAATTATAAAACTAGAGATGTTTATAAGAAGAAATTATCAAATGTTTACAATATTGTGTGTGGGACGTAAATTGTTGTATGCGACTCTATTTCTTGTGAGACGAGGGACTTTCTTTGTGCATATTTCTTGTGAGATGAGGGACTTTCTTTGTGCAAGTATTTGACTATTTAGTTTATGGAAGTGTATATATCCTACCACTCTTAAATTCAAATATGTGACTCGTAAGACTCTTAAACAAAATAAATTTAGGAGTTGTCTCTTTCTAGAATCCACTATTCTTGAAATCAATACTTCTTCCAGATATACCATTATTATATTTTATCCCATAGCAATTGCCTTATTCATTCTAATCCCTATTTATTAGAGGAAAATATTCAAAACAAAACTTTATCCATTTGCCCTCCAATCTAATTTGGACTCTTCAAATACCCTCACATTACTCATTAATGAAAATACGTCCATGAAGTCCATGAAATCGGTAGCTCATTTCTCCTACTAAAGATATGTTCTTAATCGTTACAAGCACACACAAGTAGATTTATAACAAGAAATCCATTAAATTGGGTACCACTACAAGTAGGAAATGAAGGATAGTTTATTGTTACAAGCACACACAAGTAGATTTATAAGAAGAAATCCATTAAATTGGGTACCACTACAAGTAGGAAATGAAGGATAGTTTATGATATAAGTTGTAAAATTTATGAATTAGAAAATTTTAATGTAGATTGGTGTTGATGGTTTTCTCTAAAAACCACTAAAAAAATATAAGACAAAAGCATTCAAATTGAAAAATAGAATTTATTTGAAATTATAAATAAATATAAATTACTCGTTAACAAAAACATATAAACATAAATGATATTTATGTAATAACAATAATAATAATAAAGATAATAAAAAACCTAACTCTTACTAACACTCCTTAGAATTCCCTATGGAATTCCATAGCCCTCTCGGAATCATGCGGGAGATGCACTTATGGGTCTCCATCCCTCACTTTATAAAACCTCTCTCCTCATAACATTCTCCACAAACCCCACAATTTCACAATTTCCTAATTTCATTAACTAGTAGCATAAGCCTCCTGAATTTGAACTAGGTTCTCCATTTTTTTAAACTTGCAATGATTTATACTTTATACTAATTACCTGCGGTAGGAATCTAGTGGAACCGACTGTAAATTATTCATGTAGACCTTTCCAGGTAGTCATAATATCGAGCTTCAGACGGCGTTCTACAGGTAGTCAGACGGCGTTCTCCAGTCGATGAAAACTCCTGCAGCCATGTCTACATCCTGATCTTCAACTCCTGCACAAATGCAACGTTGACATCAAAGTAGAGGAACCTGTAATATTCTCAACTTTTGCGGTAAGATTTTATGATAATATCAATCTGCGAAGCGTTCTTTAAAATGAGTAAAATTTCCAATCTCAGTTGCATCAATATATTACCTTATATCTGTTTCAGGCCAAACAAAATGAGTATGTCTGCATTGGAACGTCAGCAGTACCAACATATCTTCTTGCTCACTACTTTGAGACCAAAAATTCTACGGGAATTCAATCTCATAGACGGGGGAATCGCAACTAACAATCCAGTAAGGTTCTTTTTATATATTTTTCTTCGCTATTTGTTAATTTAATTGGCTTTATTTTGGATTTCTATAACATTTCAGAATCTAATCGATATAGATAAAGTCAATTTTTGGCTTAAATATACCCTCAATCGAAATAAAGATGTCCGTTAATTGCTAACATGCTGACATATATGACTGGCATTGAAATCATTGTATAATGCAGTCTTTTCTCTAAAATTTTGTTGCAGACATTACTTTCGATAAACCAGGTGACTAAATTTCTTCGCTATTTGTTAATTTAATTGGCTTTATTTTGGATTTCTATAACATTTCAGAATCTAATCAATATAGATAAAGTCAATTTTTGGCTTAAATATACCCTCAATCGAAATAAAGATGTCCGTTAATTGCTAACATGCTGACATATATGACTGGCATTGAAATCATTGTATAATGCAGTCTTTTCTCTAAAATTTTGTTGCAGACATTACTTTCGATAAACCAGGTGACTAAATTTCTTCGCTATTTGTTAATTTAATTGGCTTTATTTTGGATTTCTATAACATTTCAGAATCTAATCAATATAGATAAAGTCAATTTTTGGCTTAAATATACCCTCAATCGAAATAAAGATGTCCGTTAATTGCTAACATGCTGACATATATGACTGGCATTGAAATCATTGTACAGAGGAACTAGAGAAATTAATACCTTTCAAGACTCGGTCGTAGCAGTCAGGATTTTCTGCTAAAAATTTGAGTAGCCCTATTATTGTTGCGGTAGCTTGTCAACATGAGAGAGCAGGAAGGAGAAGCCTTTGCCTCCTACAACACAATTAGCTGAGAATAGTGCAAATCAGTAAGATAGCTGAACCCAAATTTTATGAGAAAATGAAGCTGAAACATGAGACTTTTACAAACCTTGCATCAAACATCCCAGCACTCGCCTTCCCAATGTTCAGCCATGTGTCTCTTGCATGCACATCGACCGGCTGAGAATGAAACAACACACTTCAAAAATTCTATTTCTTGAAGACAGGAAATGTGCAGAATGGAACTTTGGAAGGAAATACTCGTTAAGTTTATTTAATCAAATCCTTGAACTAAACAAAGAAGATGCTTGTACTGATTCAACTACATTCGAACATTATTGAAACTGTTTTCTCTGAGATTCGAAGTTGGTGACAGGAAGGTGAATAATTTGAATATACAATATGCAGCAGCAGCCAAGCCCCAACATCTCCTCACCGTCGACGAGCTTCATGAGACCTCGGGCATCGCCTCTATTCGGCAATTTGGTAGAGGAGCAGGGTGACCCTACTGCCACTGGCAGCTATGAATACAGAGGAGATATCCAATATCAACAGCAAGAGGATTTTGAGTCTTCGCAGGCGGCTCCGCCCAAGAAAGTGGCCCAAGCTATGGAGGCAGGCATGCAAGATATATTACTGCCATCTGAAGGATTTCTGGATGCTCGGTAATGAAGGCAGCTGGTAGATGAGATACGTGGCGAGCGGGAGCCAAAAGGATCATGCATAGACGGAGATGGTTCTGTACAAAAGAGTCACGCACCTGTTATAAGAGGATTGGCCCACCATGTTCTATATTCTAATAGGATCTCTGCATATTATTTAGAGGTGTAGCCTACCAAATTAATTAATTTTAATCGTTTTTTAAGACACTCGGAGCTTTAAGGTTTTTAAAAGATCACTTTAGAAATTTCCTATATTCAGATGAATCTCGTCAAACAAACCGTCGATATGTGAAAACAATACGTTATTATAACATATGCGATACTGTATAGATTCCATATAGTAGACCACTTAAAGCTACTGCATAGAAGCATAAAATATTAAAGCTTTAAGGGCCCAATATATGCGCGGAATCATGAAAACCCTAGAATATAATAACAGCCTGTAAAAAGTTAAATCTACAAATTTGCATTGAAACGATGCTATTCGATATGTCGAAATCTAAGAATATATTTTTTTGTTGGCGCTTTAGCTTTAATATTATGTTTCCAATTTATCTGAACCCTATTAACAATCAGCGAATTTCTTATTTCTCAGCTTTTCCTTACTTTTACTCACATCAACCATAGCTTATCTCAGGTTTTTACATCTCCGAGTCTACAAGCCCATGATCAAACTTGTAATACTGCAAAATATCAAGAGGTGATCAGTCAATGGCCTCGTGGACTACGTTGCCACCTCATGAAATGCCTGGTTCATATGGCTGTACCACCACTAGCCCTGGTCTTGTTGATATTGGCGACTCATCGAAAGGTAACATTCTAAACGCTGGCCAGATAACGACAAATGAAAATGAAAATCAGCTAATGGAGCGCTAATCATTCAATTGCCACTAATTTTACTGATGTTTATCAACGATCTTATACAACTCATATAGTGGAAGATTACACGATCCAGCTGCATGGCAAAAGTCGACAACAGTCCCGCGTACAATTTCATACACTGGCTATTATGTCGGCAGACCCAATATATGCGCGGAATCATGAAAACCCTAGAATATAATAACAACCTGTAAAAAGTTAAATGTGCAAATTTGCATTGAAACAATGCTATTCGATATGTCGAAATCTAAGAATATATTTTTTTGTTGGCGCTTTAGCTTTAATATTGTGTTTCCAATTTATCTGAACCCTATTAACAATCAGCTAATTTCTTATTTCTCAGCTTTTTCTTACTTTTACTCACATCAACCATAGCTTATCTCAGGTTTTTACATCTCCGAGTCTGCAAGCCCATGATCAAACTTGTAATACTGCAAAATATCAAGAGGTGATCAGTCAATGGCCTCGTGGACTACGTTGCCACCTCATGAAATGCCTGGTTCATATGGCTGTACCACCACTAGCCCTGGTCTTGTTGATATTGGCGACTCATCGAAAGGTAACATTCTAAACGCTGGCCAGATAACGACAAATGAAAATGAAAATCAGCTAATGGAGCGCTAATCATTCAATTGCCACTGATTTTGCTGATGTTTATCAACGATCTTATACAACAGTCCCGCGTACAATTTCATACACCGGCTATTATGTCGGCAGACGTTGATCGGTACTTCAACATTCAACCTCAGCTACTGACTGGTGCTGTTGTATGCTATAGCTTTGTAGGATACGCTGTGGGCTGGGGCAGGGACTAGCTGCCCCGCAGCCCGTCTTGTTAAGAGTTTGTTTCAGTTCATTCTCTATATAACAACACTATAAAATTTCCAATACTACAATGATAGTATATCATATTAGAGTACACCAATCCAATAAGATCTATTCACTTAAATATTTCATGCTCCATTGGAATTTCCTTTACTATTGGATAAAATATACTTAATTATTCAATTTATAGCTATCTCGTCTCTTCAGCTAGACCTCACAAACATAAATGATTGTTTATTTAATAAATAAGACGAACTTATGTATTACATAATTCTTTAGTTTATATTTGTCAAATACATGCTCGAGTAATTTACACTTATTTCTTTTGGAAACGTCAATTATAAATTTAGATAGCTAAATAAACTTATCTATCTAATCCCTCCCATCTAATCCATGCACGAATTTGTTTCCTCTAATACAGATGGGCTCTTTTTTTCATATAAATATACTCCTATTAACTTTAAAAAGTGATATATTCTATTTGAATTACATCTTAATATAATTCACAGAGTTATCATTCATACATGCATGCAAACTATGATAAGTATGTAATGTCTAATCTATAAAATTTCTAATATTGGATCTATCATTAACTGAATAGACTTGCAACAATTTATTATATGCATGCAACCAAGACCTATGCAAATAATTTAATGCATTACCTTTCAATCTGCATTCTATAATTAATCAAATGCAATAGAAACAATAATATAGAACAAAATTTATGTGTAACCGTAATTGACTGATTGGAGAATATTCAAGAACCAAGCACGTTCCCACCAACGATGAATTGCCTCTTCTAGTCCCCCCCCGAAATAATTTCTTCCTACCTTCTAGAATCAACAACCTTTTTTATTCTTAAGTGTTCTTTTAATAGATTTCTTCCCAGTAGATTATTAGCAACATCCTGCTTTAAGGTCTTCCAGACTTTTGCCTAGCCATTTTTGTTTTGGTTTTTTTTTTTTTGAAAAATATTATTTTCTTTTTGTCTAAAGAATTGATTTCTCTCCCACAGTGCTTTATTCCACCCCACTGAGTATTTCTCTCCGACCAAGTGAATTAACATAATCTTTCTCTCCCATTATGTTAATTTTAATGTTTTATTTTATTTTATTTTATTTTCTCCTATGGATATTTAGGAGAACTTTTAGGGAAGGTCTCTCACGTGGAATTTACCACCAAGAACTTTCTCTAAGGTAGAAAGAAGTGTTATAAACTCTAGTGCCCTTTCTTGAATATTTCAAAAAAAATTATATATTATCTCAAATAATAATAAAATAACTACAACATCAAATAAGTCCCATAATGTCTTCCATATCCATTCAATCTAATAATCATTTAATGTCTAAAAGTAGCAAATGTTTAAAAAGAAAAGTCATAGGGGTGTTACATTTACAACAAACTTTTTAATCCACATTTTCACTTTTCTTTTAGTGAATGTAGCCAATTGAACAAACCATGAAATTTTAAAAATATATATATTCACTTTTCTTCCACAACTTGTCGACTAACATAACTAAACTCGATCCTCAATTTACTAAAACAACTACAGACTAGTCTAGAATCATACCTTTAAATTCGATCATTCTTAATTTATCTTTTTCTTGCTGATATTCTAATGTTTCATTAGTCCTCAATATATTTCTTACTACATCTTTTACTGTAGATTCATCATGCGTTGCCTACAAAATTTGGACTAATCTAGACCCCAACACTTTAACAATTCTCTTTTATTTCCACCATTCATTCCTCTATTATTCAGAACAATTGTTTTAGAACATGTTTGGGACTATGGAGGTTATGGTTGGATTTTCTAATTAAACATTTTGGATTGATGATTTTTCCCAAAAAAAAATTAGAATGGACGATATGGACTTCTTAATTCCAATTCCAAATCTGTTATTTCCCTTATCAGGCCATGATTTTGAGCCATCACTTTTCTGTATGAACAATTGATAACAAATCCAATCTTTCTGCGCAAATTCAAATTTTTTTTGGATTACCAAGTTCAATTCTTTCCTTTCGTTTAAGAGGAAGACAGTTCATAAAAATTTGCACTTTTGCTTTTTATTCTTGGATATAAGAAACATACCTGAAAAATTTTGTAATTGTTTCCACAAACTCATCAATTATCATTTCCCTTGACTTAAGCTTATGAAATTATTTTTCCATTTCAGAGTAATATCTTTCAGTTAAGTACTTTTCCTTGATTTGTTTCGAATTTCTTCCCAACTTACTATTTTTTCTTCTATATTTTGTACTTTTCTTACTCCTTCCTAGCATAGTAAAGCTTTTTCTTGCAATTGATAGACTACTAGTATGTATTTCAAGTTATTGAAATATTCATATACTTGAAAACTTTCGGTCATGTTTAGCTGCTATGCTTCTTCTACCTCTTATTTTTCACCATTAAAAGTAAGTGGTATGATCTTTTTGAACTCTCCTTGGACTTTTGTTTTCCCTTTCTTTCTCACTTTATGTGCTTATGGCGGTGTTTTATCTAAGTATTCCTCACTTTTAGGTTTATCTTATTTGTTTTCGTAATTATTACATTCAATTTCAACATTTCTATCTACATTTTTCTACTTTAAATAGGCTTCTTTGTCTTCCTCTGCCTTTGTATCTAGAGGTATATGACTCGACTTTTCAGTCAACACTTTAATGTTCCTCTCCTGCTTTGCACTTGCCTTTAGTAAATGGTCATTCCTGGCCCTAATACTCACTAACCATTAGCTCATGTATTTTACTATTTTAAATAGTTGGGATGTTGGAGGTGAAGTTCCATATCCCACCTAAATAGAAATCTTCTTTCCTTCACTAGGAGCCCTGGCCCAGGTTTCCACCATTATTATATTCTTATCTTCTTACACCTATGCATCATTACAAAAAATTCTTAATTAGTTTCTCATAAAAAAAACAATCAATGTATAATATTTAACTTTTGGTTTGGCCCTTAGGCCACAAATATTGAACCTATAACTCTGATACCACATGTAATGTACCTCATTTGCACACAAAAAAAAAATACTTTGACATATATATAGTTTCAAGAGTAACTATCTTCATTGTGAAATATGTCTTCATGATAAAATTAGAACATTAACCATATTCCTCCTTTGAATTGATAAGTGTTATGTTTATATTGAACACCATTAAAGTGTTTTCCTCATTTGAATTCATAAGTGTTATGTCTACACTTAACACCTTTACAATGAATTTCTTATTAATACCTTGACTCTCATTTTTTTCAACTTACATATTACATATCCATATTTATATTTTCAATTTGGGACACAACCAAAAGTAAAGTACCTAAATCTACTAAAGGAATCTTCCTTACTAAAATGTTTACCTCTACATGTTTCCTTGCCATTCATGATACTTTGTGCCATTTATATAAAATATGCATAGAATTTATAATATATGTAACTTATGCTTCATATATATCACATCATGGTGTTTATTTCCTCTTTTAATCCTTTCACAGAAAATGTGTTATATATGTGTGCTCCCCCTCTTTCCTAAATTAACCGAGTGATTTATGCTCCCCTCCTAGTGCTCCAACAAGGATAACATGATACCCATCTTTATTTAGTCATTAAACTTATGTGTATGCCTACATCACCTACAAGTTTTGGCTTTTTGCCACCCATGTGATAGTTACCGCATGGCGTTTTGCATATGGTCCAAAATTCCTTAATCACATGTTAATTAGGTTCTACGATTATGATGAAATGAGGTCATCTAATGATTATGGTTTCAAAAGAGTTATACAACTATGATAATGTCACTTTACCTGTGTTCATTTTAATTTTGGTGTTTCATCTACCACAATCAAGGTTTTTCTCTACATAGGTTGAATGAGGCTTTGAACCTTAACCTTTACACATGGTAGGTGTTTTTTTGTTTCCCTTAGCCATTTGTATATTTAGTTTGCTTCTATATGGAAGAGCGTTCTTCATGAAAGTGAATAATTGTTTTAAGATGCAAAGGTAAACTAAAAACTCTTTCTTTGTTTCACCATATTTTAGATTACAATTCTCTTGGTTTGTCATTTTATCTTCTAATTTTTGCAGTGCCTTCCCCTTGTAGGTTATCCAAGGGTTTTTTAGCTTTCGCACTAGTGAAACCATTTCAGGGTTCTCTCTGATTTTCAAAGGTTGATCAATAAATATTTCAAAGGGTTTTGAGGGTTTTAGTGCATCATTTAACTCTTAGGTAATTTCCATCACGTTTTTCTCCTATATTCGGGATTCTGGCCATTTAAAACTTATTTATGTTTCACCTTTTTCTATGTATGTTCTTTTCCAATCTCTTTATTACTCTTGTTGTTTCTCTTTCATGGTTTTGGAGGGGAATAAAGAAGCAAATCCCTTAGGAGGGTTGACATGAATTTCATAGATAATCTCTATTATTTCCTGTATACATTTTACTTGTTTTCTATTGTGCCTTCTTCGGATATCAATTCCCTTCTTAATTTATAATATTTAGGGCTTAACTCCTTCTAGGTTTTCTTTGATAAATTTATACTGCTTGAATTTAGTGGCTTAGTGTAGCACCTAGCTTAAATGAGGTTAAATTTTTAATTATCGAACTAGGTTTTGATCCCTTGTTAGGGTTTTCAGGTCTTACTTTTACCTTTTTTGCTTTAGGGTTTTCTTATTGTTAATCGACCTTTCTCATATTTGTTGTTACATGTATTTTTATTTTCTTGACTTTGAAACTGATTAAGCATATAATCCTTTTGGAAATAATGTCTTTTTCATAGGTTCTATGTCATTTCCCTCGAAACCCTCTTAAACCAAGTATACACTACTTGAATAGTTATCAACACATAATAGTAATATTGTTCTATTTTTCATATTTCCCATTAGCTTTAATAATAGTTTCCTTCTGTTATTTGCAAGTAAAATTTACTTCTTTTTTCTTTTTTTGCTTAATTAAGTGTCAGACCTTCTATTCAAATAGAAAAAATAAAACCATATTACAAAATGTACACATGAGATGTGGGCTAGCTAAAGCATAAGAAACCAAGCCTAAGGCCCACTGTTCGGGCTCCGGGCCCACAAAGCCTAACGTCAGAAACACAAAGGAGAATTGATCACAACAACTATTCAATCTATCATCGGAGATCCGATGGTCAAGAACAATATCAGAATGCTAACAAGCTCACCCTTTAACTCTTGAACCAGACCTAAAAAGCATTTAGAGACCTCTCTATAAAAATTTCGGGTCCAATTTGGCTAATAACCCTCATGCATGTAGTCCGCCCGATATCCACCAGATGCAAGCGATTCCTGCCAGTCCGTGTAACTCGCTCGATGTTTAACACAGATTCTAGACCCGAAGTCTAATAAAGTTGTCATTAAAGTTGATTTCGGGTCTATTTGGCTTGATAATAACCTTGCTATTTGCCACGCGAAATTGCTAAGATTGCTTTTGTTTCTCCTATATGCTCGCACTTTAACCAAGCTCCCTGCATAGCCAATAAAAAGGAAATTTGTTGTATAATTCAACTCCATGTGAATACTTGTGTTGTCAATCTAAACCCGCCTGAGAACCTTGTGTTTGTAGATTTTTGGGCTCAAATTCCGGCCAAAAGGACCGGACATACTTTTCATAATATCCCTGATTTGCTGCATCAAGTGATCTGAAATTCAACTATTTCCTGAGGTCTACAACCTGCTAGCATCCCCTGCTCTGATATAGCTCCCGGTCTATGTTCACCTGTCTGAGACACTCTTCCCTCAATCTACACTGGGGGGTCTCTATCCATTTATATTTATTGTTTCTTTTAGCACAAAGTACTCCTTCATTAGCTAAGATGTCTGCTAATTTGTTGGTTGTTCGGCACATATGAGTGAAACTCATGGTTCTCAAGTTCTGCAGGTGGGAATGAATCCTTTGGTAGACTTGCAGAAGCCTCCAATGTCTCGAAACTTTTTCCAAAGTTGAGCCATAGCTAATTTTCTTGACCGAATTGATAATCAATTCAGAATCAGCTTCAATTATAATGTTATGCAAATTTGAGTCCCTCGTGATTTCTAAGCATTCCTAAAGGGCAATGAGCTCTGCCATATTATTTATGGTTTTCCAAAAATTACTATGAAAGATGATTTCTATGCACCCCTTCTCATCCCTTATCACTCCTTCATAACCAGCCATGCTCGGGTATCCTTTTGAGGCCCCATTTATATTGCATTTCAAAAAACCTTGAGGTGGAGGTTGCCAAAAATCCTTATCTGCAATTATATGATTTGCATTTTTGTTTTTGCCCTATGGGATAAGCCCCTGCATACCCAACTGTAGTAGTATATGCATATTAGTATCTATAGGATTGTTCTCAGGGGAGTTTTTAATGAGGATTCCTACTGTCACATTGAGTTGTCTTAATATCTGTGCCCTGATGCTCTGGGAAGAACCTTTCCTATTTCTAAATATTTTGTTGTTGTGTTCTTTCCATACATCCTAGATTAGTAAGTCTGGAGCTAAAGCCCAAGCTTTGTTGACTATTTCATTATTAGAGAAATTTTTCCTCCACTTCTTTAAGGTGTTGGTAATGCTACCTTTGTCCCTGTCTGTTTGTCTGAAAATTGAAGCAATCCAATTCCATAATGTGGATGTGAATGGGCTTAGGTTGAGAAGGTGATCCATAGTTTCTTCTTGTAATTCACATAACTCACATTTAGATGGACCAGATACCCCTATTTTCCTAAGGTTTTTCCAAGTTAGAATTTTCCTATGCTGCACTAACCACATGAATAGTTTGATTTTCATCTAGCTTTGGTTCTCCCATAGGTCCTTCCAAACCCCATCAAGGTTTGTAAAGTCAAGCCCAAGGACTATGCGCTTGGCCTCTTTGAGGTTAAAGGTGCCTCCATTGTTATTTCCCCATCTCAGCTAATCTGAATCTTCTGATACTAGAATCTTCCTCTGTTCCAGGATGGCTGTTAGAGATTCTACCTATGCCTTCAACGGGGAGTTATCACTATAAACCAGGTTCTTCCATATCCTCCATTTTCCCTCACTATTTTCCTAATCCCAAAATTCATTTACTCTGAGTAACCTTTTGTTGTGAGTATCGTTCTTGATATTTGCAAATTCTTCTCTTAACAATTTAGGTTCATGTTGCCACATATCCTCCCAGAATCCCAGAACCATGCAAGGTTTCCATCTCTAATTTCCCAGAAACTATGTTTATGAACAATGGCTCTATTCTCCCAAGCTTTGTTTGAAATGTGGGAGCCTTTGATGATCCCAGACATTCTGATGTGATCCCTGTCTTGCCAATTGTTTGCATATTCCTATTTCCAAATTCGGGCCCAAGGGGAAGCTAAATCTTTTAGCCATCTCCACCAGAGTTTTGCCCCCAAAACTTTGTTTAGCACCTCAGGATCATCTAGTCCCAAACCTTCATGTGTCTTAAGTTTACAGATTCTTTCCCAGGCTACCAAGGCCCATTTTTTTTCTCTTCCCCTTTATCCCAAAGAAAATCTCTTTGAATATTTCTGCAAAGTTGCATGACTCCTTTAGGAGCAAATAGGACTGAAAACATAAATATGGGGACAATTTTTAGGACAGCTTTTGTGAGCACTAGTCGTCCTTGTAAGTTCAAAGACCTACTTGTCCATTTAAGTACTTTGTCCTGTAGCTTATTATTCATAGGCTCCCAGACTGTCTTTCTCAGGGGTTTGTCTATTAGCGGTACTCCCAAATATTTGGACGGTAGCATATCTCTCTAAAAGCCTAGAATTTTGGATATATTTATCTTAATAGAAATGTCAGTATTAAAAAAGAAAATCTTTGATTTGGAGAGGCTTATCTCTGTGCCTGCAACCATTGCAAAGTCTTTCAGGATTATTTTGCAAGCTAGAGCTTCCCTCACTATAGGTTTACCCTATAGCATAGTATCATCCACAAATTGTTGATGGGTAAAGCATTTCCATTCATGGTGAGTTTGAGACCCTGGATTTTGCCTTCTGCTTTGGCAGACTTGATAGCTTGTCCAAGCCCTTCCATCATGAGAACAAAGAGGAATGGTGATAAAGGATCTCCTTATCTGAGACCTCTCAAGGATTAAAGGGCTTGGATGGTGAACCATTTAACAGGATTGAAAAACTAGAGGAAGTTACTAGGGCCATTACCCATCTTACCCAGTTATGGTCAAATCCATATGCTATAAGAACTTTCCTTATGTAGGCCCAATTTAGCTTATCATAAGCCTTTTCTAGGTCAATTTGCATAATCATTCCTGCCTACCTATTACTTATAAGTGAGTCAACCACCTCATGTGCTTGAATGATGTTGTTGAGAATTTGTCTGCCTTCCACATACCCAGTTTTCTCTTCAGATACGAGAGATGGTAGAAGTGGTTTAAGCCTGTTGGCAGTTATTTTGGAAATTATTTTGTACACCACATTGCATAATGCTATTGGTCTGAATTTGTCTGGTGTCATAGAATTAACATGTTTTGGAATCAAGGATATGAAAGAGGTGTTGAGTGCCTTCAAAGCAGTTCTATCTTTCCTAGAGTTCTCCAGCACATCAAGGATATCCTGCTTGACTATTCCCCAACGTCCTTTAAAGAAGTCGACGTTAAAACCAACCAAACCTAGTGCCTTCCCCTTTTGCATTTCTTTGATGACTTCGTTGACCTCCTCTTCATTCACAGGCTTGTTTAGATTATGATTGTCTTCTCTTGTCACAAGCTTAGGAATGTGCTTAGTGAAGTCATTGATGTAGTGTGATCTGTCTAAGGGAGGCTCCTCTGTTATGCCTTGGAAATGTTGAACCAGTGCAACTTCTATTTCTTTATGGGTATTGAGTTGATTTCCTTGAGAATCCTTGATTTTTGAGATCCTGTTATGAGACCTATGATCCATGGTGGTTTTGTGAAAAAACCTTGTGCTCCTTTCTCCTTATTTTAATCATTGTACTCTTGATTTCTATCTCCAGAATATCTCTTCTTGTTTGCTTAATTCTTCCCATTCATGTTGATGGTTGTCAGCTTGTTCCTTTTTTTCCTCGTTGAAGCCGTCTGTAATGAGGATCTGATTAATGCCGTGTAGCTTCCATTCAACAAATTTTTTGTCTACAAAAATGTTGCTAAACTCATTCTTATTCCACTCTTTAAGCCTGATTTTCATATGTTTCAATCTTTTATGCAGGAGGAACATTTTAGTTCCCTGAACCTGCATATCCTTTTTCCACCATTTTTCAATATTGCTGATAAAGTCCAGATGGGTGAGCCAAATGTTTTCAAACCTGAAAGGTTTATTTCTTGGAGTTCCTATAAAGGATTCTTCAAGTTGAACAGGCCAATGATCCGACCCACTAAAAGGAAGTATCATGGCTGACAAATCAGGGCCTATTAGTATAAGGTCCTCTGAGATAATGAATTTGTCTAGTTTTGAGGCCACCTGAGACTCTCCTCCCATTTTGTTATTCCAGGTAAAGATGCCATTACTTGTCTTTGTGTCTACTAGCCTCATATTGTTTATAAAATTCTGAAATCCTATGGAATCTCTACCTAGTGATCTGGTTCCACCTTTTTTTTCTGACAAGGACCTAATCATGTTAAAGTCCCCTCCAAAAATCCAGGGGATGCCTGAATGTTTATCTCTTAGATCCTCCAGTGAGGTAAGAATCCTGAGTTTGTCTTCAAGCTTATGTGGACCATAAACATTTGTGATTAAATAAACTTCCTTGTCCCCCAAGGGTTGAATCACCATTGATAAATAGTTCCTAGATGATTTAGCATTAAGGATTCCTAGTTTCTTAGGGTTGCAAAGTGTGAGAATTCCTCCTGTTGTTTTGTCTGCTTTAACTTCTAGATATTCATATTTAGTCAGCCATTTTCTATGTATTTCTCTTATTTTTTCTACTGAACATTTTGTTTCTTGGACGAAAATCATATCTGGTTTTTCTTCTTTCATTCTCTTACTAAGATTCCTTTGCTTCCTTTTACTCCCTAGACCCCTAATATTCCATGTTGTTAACTTCATTAAGAAAGGTTTGTAAACAAGTAACTGGTTAGGTCTTTCATCTTACCTGAATCAATCATGCGTTTTCCACACTCTATCAGCAGCTTGTTCTATCTTTTCCTACCTCTTTTCCTGTCCGGGTTCCTAGGAGCTAGTCCCGATGTTGCCTTCATAGTTTTCACCCCTTTGCTGTCCTGACTATCATGGTTTATTTTGACTCCTAAACCTTTTGCCTATGTTCTCCATAGAAACAGTTGTTGCACTCTATTGAACTCCTCTTCTGGTAGCGAATCCATTCCTTTGGTGGTTCCCTGCTCCAGGAACGTTTCCAGATCTAGATGCTCCCTATCAAGAATATCCTGTAGTTCATGATCCTCTGTCCACACCTCGCTTGGGGACATCTCTTGGTCCCTATCAAGTTCCATAGTGTTCAAAAAATCCTCCTTTTGCTGGTTGTTGTCATGTGTGTCCTCCATACTCTCTTCCTTTTCTTTCTCAATAGAGTTATCTTCTAAAGTCTGATTAGCTTTATCATGCTCCTCTTATTCTTCTAGTACCTTGTACCTATTCTGACTTAGCTGCTTTTCCTCACTGATTTTCTTTTGGTACTTTCTCCCTCCCTTACCTCTATTTCCCACTTTATTAAAGCTATCAGTTTCCTTCCCTGAGGTAGCTTTGGTTATGCTTTCTATTTTGTTTAAGGGGCAATCCCTGAATAGATGCCCATGTTCCTGGCATTTGTGGCATCTAAAATGAACATGCTCATAGTCAACCACTTGAACCCATTCTTCATCAAAAACTTCCATAATTACTTCCAAAGAGGTCCATATCTACACATATATGGGCAAAGGATGTATACTTTCCCCGCCTGGTGGCCTCTGATATTTTTAAAAAATGTCGTAGTTTAATTCCTATTGCTTTTAATGATTAAGGCTACAAATAATACAGTGGTAAGGAGTAGATCATTACCCAAACAGGGACCAAAGTGAAAGTCTTGTGCTCCGGGACAAAATTAATTACCCAAGGTCTCATATAGAGGCCTGCAGCAGCATAGAAGTAGGGCCGTCCTTCAAACACCTTGTCTTTATCCTCAATGTTAGTGAAAACTACAGTGAAGAAACCCTTTGATCCAAGGTTTAGATCTATATCCCCCTTAGGTTTCCAATGATTCTTTATCCATGCTTCTAAAGCCTTCTCTGTTGGCCATAACCCCATGAATTTACAAATGACTGCGTAAGTCGCCATGTGTTCCCTATGCACCTATAGCGCTAGATCACTTAACACCACTCTAGGTATGATATTAGCCCTAGGCTTACACGGTCCAGTTCGATTTTTGGTGTTTGTACTCGGATTTTCTCCTTCTATTCATTTTCCTCTTTTTGATTCTTCCTGCGTATTTACCTGCTCCTATGTACCTCTATTGTCCTATTTCCCTCCTCCTAAAATTCTAGTTTCAACCTCCAGAGGTTTCTTAAATCTATTGGAGACTTCCTGACTGTAGGAGGGAGTGGAACTCCCCCCCTCTCGCCTCTCCATGGAGCCCAATGCTTAACTTTTGCTGCAAACGCTACCTCAATCCTTCCAAACCCTCCTATTCATCCAACTTTCGTGCCATCACAACACAACACATCAATGATGCATCAAGTAAAATTTACTTTCAATCGACTCCTTCTCATTTCATTATTTGATCATAAGGATAGCATGAGGATTAACCCTTAGAACTCTTATTACATAATTCAGAACCATTTCACTGGGCAAGTTTTTCTTTACTATTGATTCTAGCCCCATTTGCAATATTGTTATTGTGTTCCAGTGGACCACTATTGCAAATTTTGGTAGAGCTTATGTATGTTAATGTTAAGATGTTATAATGGAATTTTGTCTCCTTAATTATCTTTTATTTTAACTATCAAGCAAGAACTAACCACTCACACTTGTAAATGAACTTTTCAACAAGTTGTTTTTCTTTTAATAAAATTTCTCTTTATTTAAAATCTCTACCGGAGAAGTTTTCCTTGTATATGGATGCAATAGTTTCAATATCTAGTCCCCCGACTTGTACGAAATAAATATATTATTCAAATGTCATTATACTTTATATTTGTGTACTTGCATTGATGCATTCTATGCATAGTTGGTCTAGTTTAAAATTTATTCATTAGTTCTATGTTATGTGAAAATGCACTTTTATTTTTTTTACTAGTATTTCCTCCATATGTCATCCATAAGGGCATGAGAGAAAACCCATGCACTATAATATATCACCCTTATTTATGCCAACCATGGCTAATTCCAACTGGACAAGGACTTAAATCCTCCTTTTTTCATATAGTTGAGGTTCACCCCTTATTAAGAAATAAACACTTTATAAGTGTACTTATTAATGCAAATGGGAGTTTATGATGGAAACCCTATAAATGTTTTATCAAGGTGTCTATAATTATGGAAAGGATCCTTTTCTCTTGTTTAACTATATATTGGATTTAAGTTAAAGTGTAGGAAAATATCTACAATTTGAATGCAACTATAATTAAGATAAACCAATTCTTTTTCTATTCAATGTTCCCTTACTCGATATTTATTGAGTAGTTTTTTACTTAAACATAATATTATTTTTTATACTCCCTACTATTATGTAAGTTTTCATGTTCACTTACCATATTTTCTATGGGGTTTTCCATTCTACTCATTACTACTTGTCCAATGTTAAATATTCTAGCTATAAAAACATAACATGTCATTATATTATCATACCCCAATCTGATTTCATATCCTTATTACATACTTAGGTATTATGTTTCCACAAAATAGTTCTCCCTATCTAATAAAACCACTTTCTATTTTAACCCAAAACTTTTCTAGATATGATATATATCTACATATATTATTTTAGGATCTAATTTCTTTTGATATATATATATATATATATATAGTAGTCTCTTCGAATTCACTCTCAATGGCAACTGTTCCAAATAGCGGTTATGGCTAATCGATGCCTAAACCCTCAGTAACTGTGGGACCTGCTGCAGACTTGTTGTCCACCTCAGCCACCTGTTTCTTTGTCCGTGCGCCCCCTGTTTTGGCATCGTTGGTTATTGTCTTACCCACATCAGCTATAGGATGGAGGACATGGACTAGGAGGAAGTTGATTATGCCATTGAACCCTACCTCGATGTCCCTATTTTTAGAAACCCTAATCCTATGCCGGTGTCAAATGTCCTATGGGAACCGACTGTTTCATTATGCTCCGTCCCACCTCACGTGGTAGCTTTCTCAGGACCTTCTACATCCATCCTCCCTTTTTCTGCCCTGTCCATCAACTCCCTGTAGTTCGACTGGCCCCCCGCTCTCCCCAGAAAACCTCTATTTTCTTGCTCGATGCTCTCCATCAACCCCGCCCTTTGAACCTTCACCCTCTAAAGAGTTAATCTGCTCAATGCACATTGCTCCCACTTCCAAGTCTGAATAATCCATCAAGATTGAGCAAGTAACATCTGTGCCAGGAATACCCTCCTCCACTACAACAGTATCCTCCCTGGCGACCCCATTTGGTTGCTTTGAAACCCCGGTCCTCAAGGTACGACACTCAGTGCAGAATCAACAAGAGAATCAAAGCTCTCCTGACCCTTCGCAAGACCACCCAACAGCACCCAAATTAGGCAAGTGAAAGATAAAGTGCGTAAAGGCCTCACAGAAGGACCTCACTCTCAAATTTGGGGAAGGATTGAATATGGGAGATGTGGTTACCACAGTCGGCAGGGCTCTCGTGGGCAGGGTCAAAGGTTGTCCCTACTCGGAAGAGTGACATAGCTTATGGGTCAAGGAAATATGGGGCAACATCTTCAAAGACCTACCTGGAGTGGAAACCCTAGCTCGCAGCTATTTTGTGCTATATTTCTCTCAAGAACAATACACCAACTAGTCTCTACCTTGATCTGGCACATCAAAATGGCCCCGGTCATGCTAAAGTGATGGAGCCTGCTCTTCGACCTAGAAAGAGAACAGATTGGGTTTGGGTCATTATGCATCAGTCTACCTGGACTCCCCTTGTAGTACTAGCCTAAAGAAGTGTTTTTCTAAATAGGGAAGGTGCTCAGAACCTTCTTGGATTATGATAGATCCTATAATCAAACCAAGAACAGATCCTTGGCTAGAATTATATTGCATCTCGACATAAGGGAAGGGCTACAAAAGAGAATTACCCTGCAATGGAAGAACTTCACCAAAATATAGATCCTGGACCATGAGGGAGTCCCCTTCAAATGTCACAGATTCCACAAAGTGCGAAATTTATACAAGGAATGCCCATTCATGTGAAGGGATCTGGAATCTACACATGGAACAGAAGGGGAGGTGACAAAGGCTCCTAAATCTGCCCCTGGGTCATCTCCTCTAGCTGAAAAGACTATGAATAGTATAGGCTCCCCATCTCATCGGGCATCTAGTAGCACTCCTTGTCCTCCTTCTCTGTTGATGACCCGATCAAGCGTTGTTTCGGAAGATTCTTGCTCCTAGGGTACTCCTCCTCCCTTGGACTCTATTTTTATTTTTTCTCCTGCATATTTTTTACAGCATGTGCATACAACATCTTCATCGGTCCACAGTTACTCATCTCCCTCCATCCCTTACCCTCTTGAAGCTCTCCAGCTGTCCTCTCGACAACTCGTCCATCGTCCCCCCTAGACCCCTCCCCCCCTTCCTCCCCCTCAATCCCTTCTACCCTCTCTCATCCCCTTCACCCTTACAATCTTAGACCTCACCCCCCCTCTCTAAGGACTGCCCTACACCCTCTAGCTTGGGTCTGACCCCTTCCTTGCAACCTCCCAAATCGATCAGATGGCGAAAATCCCAACTTTCTAAAGCCATCCTTATTTCTATGGCGGAAGTAGGCTCGGGCAGACAATATTCTCTCAACCAGGTACTTAAAGCCATTAACACCCATTACCATCCACCCCCATGAAGTGGCTCCCATTTAACTGCGGAGGCATGGCTAGTGTGCCAAAAAAGCTAGCACTCAGAAGGCCCTTCGATTCTGAGCTTGTTGACGTCATATTCCTACAAGAAACTTTGGGAGAGGCTGATCTAACTTCCCACACACTCTTCTCAATAAATCTTGGTTGGATCTTCCCATCCCTTCATGTCATAGGGAGATCTGGAGGACTGTTCTTGGGATATATAATCCCCGCACCATTCAACTTAAAGCCTCCTGGGGAGAAGCTATATTTATTGGCATGGGCATCTTCTCATCTGAACTTGGGATGGACCTTCACTTGATCAATGTATATGGACCATGTCAAAACAGAGAGGCCTTCTAGAACCACCTACTCAACGTTTCACTCACCTCCTGGATAATATCATTCTTGGCAGAGACCTAAATTTTTCCATTGGATTTGGGGAATCTTGGCAGAAAATGCACAGGTGGATTCAATCACAAAGGCCATGGAATTACTTCTAGAACATCATCATATAACTAGTAGTCTCGGCTTTGGGATCCAAGGGAAAATCTCTGTGCATATTTGTTTATGTGTTATGCTCTCGCATTGTTTATTTTCAGTGTTTTAGAATTTGTATGCAGGTAATTTCTGTACGGGGTTCAAACCTACATAAAACTCTTCCCACATGGAGGAACCAGAGAAAGGGTGAGGCAGCCTTGGCCAGGAGACTAGATTGATTTCTGATAAATGACTCTCTACTACAAAAACTCTCCCTCTACAAACAATGGGTTGGTTCTGGAGGTATATCAGACTATTCACCCATCTACATGGAGATCAATGGTTCCTCACAAAATCCTACAACACCATATAAATTCAACTCGACCTCACTTGTGGGTCCATCCTACATATAACTGATCTCTGACTTATGGCTATCTAATCCACCTGACACAGGGAGATCCTTGGTAGAAAGCTTCTATACCAACCTCACCAAGCTCAAGAGACTCTCCATAAACTGGGCAAAAGGAAAAACCAAGAGGGATGACCAAACCCTGGAAGAAATTGAACTATCATTGGCTACCCTTCTGGATGAGCATGGTCAGGGTTCCACATCAGCTGAAGCAAAGTCTCATCTCATAAATTTGGAAAACCAGAGATCAAAATTTTTAAAGTAGAGGGAAGAAACCTGAAGGCTACACATGCAAGAAATCTAGCTAAAGGTTGGAGATGAGAACACAAAATTCTTCCAAAATTTCACAAACAGAAGAAAAGTCAACAATAATATCTAGTAAATTCCCATGGAATATGGGGGTGCAGTGAAAACCTTCCATCAGCTCTCCCGCCTTGGGAACACACATTTAAGGAACCTTTTCAAGCCTCCCCCTGGAACCTCCCTTGTTGAAACTGTCAAAATTGTGGGACATTTCCCCAAATTTGTGGACAACGACATGGTGGAGGGACTCACAACCCCCGTCACTTTGGCGGAGCTAGAAGGCACTCTGAAATGGTTTAAAATAGTCAGAAGTCCAGGGTTGGATGGCTAGACTATAGAATTCTACCTTTCCTTCTACGAGCTCATTTGACAGGATTTACTGAAGGTAGTGGAGGAATGCAGGACTTCTAGATGTATGTTTGAGGCCATTAACACCACTTTCATTTCTCTTATCCCAAAAGTCGAGTCCCTCGTATCATTCACTGATTTTCGTGCCATCTCCCTATGCAACTGCCTATAAAATCATTGTCAAGATCATTGCAAATCGCCTTCGACCCATCCTATCCCATCACATCTCCCCAGATTGATTTTATTTCCGTCAAAATAGAAAAATTCACAAAGTTATCAGCACTGCCCAAGAAGCCCTCCACTCCATGGAATCAAAAAATCTCAAAGGGGCGATCCTCAAAATTGATCTTGTTAAAGCCTTCGATTGGGTCAGTTGGCTCTATATCAAGATGATCCTCACTCACCTGTGCTTCCCCCCTCCTTTCATAGACTGGATCATACGTTGTATCACCTCGAAAACCTTCAGTGTTCTCATAAATGGTTCTACATCTCGTTCCTTCCATGCTGAGAGAGGCCTTTGGCAAGGATGCCCACTCTCCCCGCTTCTATTTATGATTTTCATGGAAGGTCTTAGCAAACTTATTGCATCAGCCAAGAGGGAAGGGAGATTACAAGGGCTAAAAATGAGTGACCATTGCTTTCTCACTCACTTACTCTTCGTAGATGATGTACTTATATTCCTAAATGGAAGCCATAGGGACACATCTACCTTCCATGACATCCTCACTATTTTCGCCCTGGCCACCAGCATGGAAGCAAATCACTCCAAGTCCACCATCACCCTCTCTAATACATATCCCTGGAAGTTAGATATACTCATCTAAAATTCCATTTTTTGAATCATTACCTCGAGGATGGTCTCAAATATCTAAGGTTTCGAATAAAACCCTACTGTTATAGAATTGCAGATTGGATTTGGCTCGTTATCAAATTGAAAAGTTCCTTGAAAATTGGAACCAAAGATTCCATTCTAGACCCGGGAGGCTAACCCTCATAAAGTATGTTTCTAAGTCCACTCCCGTTTATTGGATGTCATTGGCTTAGATAACTAAGGGAATCCTTGACTGCATACAAAATATCTGCTGTAGATTCCTTTGGAATAGATGAAAATAGGGAAAAATGTTTACCTGGTGTTATAGACATTTTTGGGCACTTCAACCCCAATCATAAATTTCCATAAACCAAGGGCTCCTAAGTCCCTAAAAGTGTTGCTTCACTACCTAAAGGAACAAGGTCAGTTGATTACAACATCTCCCAGAAGTTCTCCACTAAAAACTGCTCATAAATGGTCAAAACTGGACCATACTGAAAGCTCATTGCAGAGGGTGCGATGCATATCACCTTCCCAGTGTACAAGGTGCAATGCATACTGAATTGCTCCTCTGTAGGGTGCGATGGTCGGGAATGGACAAATGGCAGGGACAAAATGCGAGGTGGAAGATCATGGAATCTTCCAGAAGCTTCCCCTCTGACACTTGCCTCTCTGTTTTCAACCAAGGATGAGTAAGAGATCATCATTCTCTAAGTGGAAGCAGGAATTATCAGAGAGAGGACACTAATCAAGATCCCAGAAGATGACTCACCTCTCTGTAATCATCTATATATGGATCCCTCATCACAGAGATCCAGAGGCTGGAATTTTGTATCTTATAGATAAGTGTTGTTGGTATTCTGGTGTACATTCACGGTGCTGGGTGATCTAGCTTTGCTTGAGGTGAAGAAGGGCTTCTTAGCTGGAGGATTATGCTGGGTCAAAGCACATGGTTGTAATCTTCTTGCTACTTTTCATCTCAATAAAGCTATTCTTGTTTCCTTCCATATTCTTGTGTACTTGTTTATATATGCATGTATATGGTTAATGCACATCTTATCCTGCATTATTTATGAATTTAGATCCTTGTTTCTTGCATAGTAGTATGTTGCTGTGATTCCACGGGTCCTTTTGAAGCTGGGCAGACAAGGAAGAAGCGGTAAAACTCTATCAAGAAGGAGAGGAAATCTAGTGCAAGACTCAGGTTAGCCCTCTTGGTTCTCCTCTCATCTATTTTCATAAAAGGAATCAATAGTAGACTTTGATTGTTTGTTTCTAAGATAGCCACCCATCTTAGTGGGAATAGCAGCATCCAAGTGGACACTATTCTCGTATAACAAAATGGCGACTCCACTGGGGAAGCGACTAGACTACTTGTTAGCTTATCTATCCTTGTTTCTTTCATAAACATATAGACGGAGCCTGAAGTCAAGCCAGCTAGCCTTCGAACTGCATTTTTCATACAAATGCAAAGTAGATCAATGCTGCTTCAGTCAATCTCCGTGTTTTGTTTATGAATTAAACAATAGATCTGCAAGCAATCTAATTTCCCTAAGTGG
>APFE031341100.1:0-13324 GCA_000404065.3 Pinus taeda
TTTAGAATATCCATTAGCTTTTAATTGAAATCCTAAATATTTCATTCCATCCTTGATGGACCATGCCTCTATCCCAAATAGAGAAGATAGACATTCGATAAGTTTCAAATTAATATCATTATGATAGAAAGATGATTTGGATTCATTTATTTGTGAACCTGTAGCTTTTTGAAACCTTTCCAAGATGTCATGAAGACATACCCAAGAAAATTTGCATAGCATGCTGAATATAACGATGTCATCTACAAATAAATTATGGGATATAAAATTATTTCTGCAAATCTTCAATGGACGGCACCTCTCTTCCTCAAGCGCCTTGTTTATATGGAGAATTAAGGAGTTCATAGCCAAGATGAATAATAGAGGAGATAGGGAACAACCTCGGGCAAACCTCTGGCAACTAAGAAATAAGTGGAAGGTAGCCCATTTACAATGACGTCATAATTAACTTGCTCCACACAGGCCATGATCTAGTTTATCATATTAAAATTCAAACCAAGTTTTGCAAGTAAACATCTCATAAAACCCTAGTCTAGGCAATCAAATTTTAGAAAATTATCTTTTCATAATAAAAATAATTTTAACATAAACTTAAAGATGTTAAAAAAATTTAATATAATTTAAAATAAAAATCAATATTTGCATTTATTCCATTTTAACGAAAGATACAAAATTAAAAAACCTTTTTTTCAGGAGAAAAAAAGCATAATGTATTATATTGAGTCAATATAAAAAACAAATGTACATATAGATGTAGACCATACCTTGTCCATATTCACAAGATCATATGTCAGATGAATTGTATGGAAAAAACAGATAGCTAGTGCATATAGGCAAATAAAAACATATATGAAAAATATGCACCATATATGTTATGCACAAGTCCAGATAAGCAGAAAAAAGGAGGATGATGATCATAGATAGTCCGATAAGGTCAAAAATCAGTGGAGCCATAAATCATAGTCCAGGAGGCCATGATATTGTCCAGGATGGACGAAACAGGAGCAGTTGAGTCATTGAAGATTCTAGAGTTCTGCCACTTCCAGGTAGACTAGAGAAGAATAAGGATGAGAAAGCGCCGAGTCGCTCTTTGCCGACTCCACCAGATGAATGCTGCATGGGAAGAGTCAAAAACAATAAGTGGTAAAACAAAAGTATTTTCCAATGGATACCAGATGCGTTGGATAGATGGGCATTGGAAAAACATGTGCATATTTTTTTCTTCATCTGCTTCACACAATGCGCATCTGCTAGGACCATGCCAACATCGTTTCCTTAGGTTGTCCCATGTGAGGTTCTTGTTGTGGAATACCAGCCACGCAAAGTGAATGTATTTGAGAGGACATCCTGCCTTCCAGAATACCATCAGAAAAGGTATATGAGCATTTGAAATCCTAGGGAAGATCATATCTAGATATATGTCACGTAAAATTACAGGCTTCCGTGCATTGCATACAGTCCATGTGAGTTGGTCCTCATTTCCATATCGATGAAAGCCACATCTGTATAGAGTGTCCGTGATGGATTTCCAGATGCCATCCAACATATCCGGCAAGAAGAGAGCTATTCCTTCCTTCCAAATTGGTGAAGAGCCTTGCCAATCTTCAATGAGTTTGTTCCATGTGAAAATGCCACGACGATGAAGATGTGCTGAAAGGTCCCCGGGGATGTATATCTCACCATGACCACATAATATGGGGTCAATGCCAATGAGAACACGACATCCAGTGTATAACCTCCATCTCAATCGAGAAATGAAAAAAGATTCAATCTTCCATAAGCTGAGCCATATAGCAAATCCGCGATGAGGCCCGATAGCCCCGGTTCTGTACCAGAATCCTAATTTCCTGCCTTTCATGTATTTCTGTCTAATAATGGTGCTCAATGGGCCATCACCAAATATGTATCTCCATAAAGTGCAGCATAAGAGTTCGTGGCCAAATTGACGCAAATCCTTTAATCCCCATCCACCAAATTGTTTTGGAATGGAGATAGCATCCATTTTGACAAGATGGAATTTTCTTTGTGCAGACGATCCTCCCCATATGAAATTTGTCGTGATCTTGTTTAATCGTTGAATGGTGTATGAGGGAAGGTAGAACAAATGAGCTCAGTATACAGATAGCAGAGACAAGATCGCAGAAGATAATATCACTCTGCCAGCCAGTGATAGGGTCTTGAATTCCCATGACGAGATTTTTTTATAGTATCTCTCGATCAACCATTCCCAGTCTTTAGCAGAATAATTGTTTGTTTTAAGATGAAATCCCAAATATGTAATACCATTTTGGAGCGAGCATGTGAAAATGCCAAACATAGCTGCAATTCTATTAATCAGATCCAGATTAGTCCCATTGTAGTAAATAGAGGATTTGGACTTGTTGATGATAAGTCCCGTGGCTTTTTGGAAATTTATGAGAATGTCAAATAGGCAGTTCCAAGATACCTGACATAACATAGCACATAGGAGAACATCATCCACGAATAAGTTGTGTGATATAGAAATATACCTGCTGACCTTGATGGGCCGACAATGATGCTCGTCCACTGGCTTGTTAATGTGCAAACTAAGAGTGTTCATGGTTAGTATAAATATAATTGGAGCAAGTGGGCCTCCCTGGCGAAGGCCTCTTTCAGCATGAAAATATGGGGATGGAATGCCATTTATATTAATGGCATAGTTAATGCTTTCAATACATGCCATAATCCAATTATCTTTAGGATAGCCGCATCTATGTCCTTTGTGAACATGGTGTACATGCATCCCTGTGTGTTGGTCACATCGTCTAGAATGTTACGTCCCTTCAGAAATGCATGCTGATCTTTTGATAGGTGGGTAGCCAAGGTGCCCTTTATACGTTCAGCAATGATTTTAGATATAATATTGAAAGATATGTTGCATAAGGATATCAGTCTGTAATCATGGAATGTGTCCGCATCCCTCTTTTTTGGGATGAGTGAAATCAGAGTGGATGAAATGTGAGGATGTATGTGCCCAGTGATTCCTGTGTCCTCTATCATCCTAATGAGATCATGCTTGATGATGTCAAAAAAATGAATAAAAAATTCTATAGTCCATCCATCAGGGCCAGGACGTTTGTCTTTGCTGAATGCCTTAAGGATTCCATAGAGTTCTTTCTCAGTAACAGGCAGATATATAGATTCATTTATTGAATCATCGAACATATTTGGAAACAATTCAATGCCCCATAGGATGTCGTGGATGGCACTTCCCTTCCCCCTGTTGTATTGTTGTCTGAAATGATTTAGTGGAGCATTTGATATATCTTGTTGAGTATAGAGGAAACCTCCATTCCCATCACTGATCCTCCATATAGAGTTCTTTTCATGTCTGTGATTGGCATATTTATGAAAAAATTTAATGTTTCGGTCCCGTTCTTTGAGCCATAGTGCTCTTCTTTTTAGCCTCCAAGTGGATTCCTCCTGTCTAAGAAGATGAAGTTTGTGACAGGTGAGCTCTCCTATACGATGCCTGGTAGGGAGGGAATTGGGATCCATGGAGTTGGATATGAGATCCAGTTCGCATTGGATATTCCGAAGAGATAGCTGAACCCGCTTCCTTTTTTCCTGTTGCCAAACCTTTACTTTAGATCGCACATAATCCATCCTTTCTCTAAAAGAGGGTGGAGAGGTGTGATCATTGAGCGCAGTGGCCTTCCATGCATTGGATACAATGAAATTTAAAGCCGGATCTTCCAAGAAGGTCCGGTTGAATTTAAAAGGAAAATGCTGACTGAAACACTTATGCCGCCATTGAATATATATGGGTCGGTGGTCCGATATGTATTCATTGCCAATCATGAGATAGGGCATACCCATCGCATCAATAATGTCAGCATGGATAATAACTCGGTTGATGCGTTTTGCAATATAAGCACGGCCGACCCTGCCATTGTCCCATGTGTGCGTCGAAACAAATGGAACAACATCAACAAAATTCCTGATTAATAGATGGTTCTTTATGAAATCAGCGAGCGGGTCCATCTTCCTGCCACCACCCCAACATTCATCAGGACTTAAAGTGAAATTTAAGTCACCCGCAATCATCAGGCTTTTAATGTCACATAGATCAGAAGAGAAAAACCTTTCCCAGAATGGATATCTATGAAGGTATGGAGCGTATCTGTTTAATACATTGATGGGGTGACTTTTTCCACAGAAAATAGCGGAGATCATAATGCCAACAAAACATTTGTACGCCTTGGCATGAATCCATTACGGATCCCACAAGACAGCGAGCCCCCCAAATAGGCCAGTAGCATCAATAGCCACCAAGTACCATGAAGAGAAAATTTTACGGAAAT
Organism: Pinus taeda; assembly: GCA_000404065.3. Lineage (NCBI taxonomy): Eukaryota > Viridiplantae > Streptophyta > Pinopsida > Pinales > Pinaceae > Pinus > Pinus taeda. Next base: position 4,326 of record APFE031341100.1, read on the forward strand.
ATGAGATGGAAGATTGTCTGCAGTCCATAGCCTCTTGAATGAGAATAATTTTCGACCGAGCAGAGAAAAAGATGTGTTTTAGTGCAAGGAATTTAGGACCTGCACGGAGCCCCCGTATATTCATAGATACAATATCCATCATTTTGATGATTGACCAGCCGCATCTGCTCTAAGTGGCTGAGACTGAGAAGAGGACATATCATATATAGGGACTCCACCAACAATACATTTCGAACCCCGCACTCAGTTATATTAGATCTCCCTCTGAAATGATGAGTACCACCCTGGGATTTTTTCTGAATAGTGATGTTCTTTGCAGACGCCGGACTGATAATGGGGGAGGCACGACCAAATGGCTTATGAATAGTCAGGGGCTCTAATTCCATGGATTGTTTACGGAGAAGGAGGTCGATGTCACTATCAAATAGGTTAACAGGGGATGATGAAGGAGAGTTGGTAGGAGTGACAACAGTGACAGGTTCCTTCCCGTTTGATGACGAAGGATGGATGGCATGAGAGGGGGAGGAGGATGAAATAAATATGGGGAGAGAGCCCAATGAAAGGTCTTTGAGTTGAATAGGAGAGGGGGAGCGAATAGCAGGGTCGTCTCTGGGCTCCAGGACAGAGTCGCATGGGAGGAAAGATGGGATCGTTGATGTGGGACAGTAATGAGTATCCCGCGCCTCATCATTCCTGATAGGTGATGCAGATGGAAGCCTCTCAGATTGACTCGGAGAGATTGTCGAGGGATGAAAAGAGTCAATCGGCTGCGTCTTGTGGAACTGTTCTGATGTGGGAAAACCCATAGAAGAAGACTTCATACGATGTGAAATTATGCGTTTAAGAGCAGACTTCCGAGGAAAATTTTTGATAAGATGGCCAGTCTTGTGACATGCGGCACAACGAAAGGGGATAGCCTAGAAATCCAAACGCTGGGAAATCTTCAAGCCACGCCATGAAATCTCAAAATGATCCGGGTAACCACCTCTGTAGGATTGTTCAATAAGGATCCATGCAATCCTCTTATCTTTCTCACTGATACACCATGGATCAACATATATAAACCGTCCGATAGAATTTCCAATGATCTCGAGAATCTCTTTGGACCACATCTCCAAAGGTAGATTCGGGAGTTTTACCCAGATCAGGTTATGAGATGGAGCATTTTTTAATGGGTCATAACCAATGTACCAACGGTGGAGGGCAAGAGAACTCCTTTTATAGACCCATGGATCCTAGAGGATAGCATCAATATCAGCAGCATTAAGGAAATGGAAGCAGTACCAATCCTTCATGAGATGGGAAATGATGGGTGTGTACCCAATCACCGGCTTTTAGTGAGCAGCAATCCATTTCCGCATCTCCTCATCACACATCTCAGGAAAATTCCAGCGGCCGATTAGAGCAAGATTTTGAAGAATGTCGATTCTCTCAGAGAGATGTGGATTATCCAAATCAATGGCAAGAGGGGGGGCTGATGTCTTGGCCGGAATATGTGATTTGTTATATTGAATATGGGTCCTAGAGGCACCATGGTGAATCTGAGCCCGCGAGGACCCCACGCCCAGGGTGACAAGAGAGCCATGAATGGACGGGTGGATAGCCGAGCGGTCCATGGTGGATCTCCATCCATCCAAGTGTCTATCCGAAGCCCATGACTTCTCGGCCATAATCATGGCCTGAATCATCGCCTCCGTGGCAGATGAGTCAGATGCACTGTCCATCCAAGATGACGGCAGCAGTAAAGGGCAGATAAACGGTCAGGACGCTTATCAAGATGGGATATAATTCAAGCAAGAAAGGAGTACAAGGAAAAACAAAAAGGATGTCAGAGGATCAGAGTGAGATTAAGCCTAGATAATAAAACCCAGATAGGAAAGAACACAGAGATCATGTACATCCGTAAGGAGAAACATACGGCCACGAAGACTCGAGAAGAAAAAACGGGCTGACACTAGCAATACACATCAGTTACAAGGGATAGAGGATAGTAGAACAAATATCAATGAAGAAGGATGATGACATTCCGCTGGCAAATAGACCCATATAAGGAAGAATCTAGATGTATGGTACACCATCAGCCTCCGTAAAGACATATGAGGATGACGAACCAAATCTAGAAAGATAGATAACATTAATGGACAAATAGGCATTAAAAGCTCTGGCCCCGAAAAAAAAAAAAAAAAAAAAAAAAAAAAAAAAAAAAAAAAAAAAAAAAAAAAAAAAAAAAAAAAAAAAAAAACTACGTGCCGGGAAAATGTCTATGGTGAGAAACGGAGGAGGGTCGAATCCAGGATGGGTGCAGAGCTGAGACAGAGCCGAAAAAAACTAGCTAGGAGGAGGGAGGCTTGTGACAGTTAATGCAGCAGTAGTAGATTTTAATAATACACCACCAAGCCCCAATTCTGAAACGAATATCAAAACACGGCTTGTATATGCGAAAGAAGCCTCTAAAATATTGGTAAACAACAGAAAGAATATTAACAAATATGGGTCAAGCACCTCCAGACAATGAAGGAAAAAACGATGCCCAAAAAGATGATAACCAGGATGTTCAGGAGCCTAAAAACCGCCAATACATATCAGAACCATATAGAGACCATGACCAGATGAGAGCAGCCGGATAGAATCATAATATACCATAGAATCAAAAATAGATTACATAATCTATCTATGCATGGAATCTTCAATGCAGGAACCTAAAAACTTATCATGCAAGCTATATAATAATGCAAACTGATGGGAACATGTAAACTATTAGGGTGTGAATCTTATAGAAGAGCATCCATATATAACAGACGTTCAATAGGGAAATATGTTAACAGACCCGTACCTGTATATCGACGCGCCGAGGAAGAAATGACCCTCTATCGCCAGCATAAACCAAACCAGGAAATGCAAGTAGGAATAGAATAGGGTACCAAGAACTCCAAAGTGAATGGACCTCACGATGAAAAACAGAAGATGTTTGGACCCTGCGCCAACAGGCGCAAGGGAAAATAGGGGACAACTTAGTCCAATGGAGGAGCCCGGTATATATAAGATGGAGGTCGAGATAGGGTATAAGGTACGTGTCGGCGGAGAGAATGGCATGCAATACAGACAACGGCAGGTAGACACGTCGAAGAAGATGGTTATCACGAGATCAGCAGGTGGATATAGGACTTACCCGAAGTTGATGAAAACGAATAGGATGACTCCATAGATGTTAAGCCTTGATTGGAAGCAGATGTAGTAGCCACGCCCTGGTTGGTTGCTAGAACGACAGCTTCCTCGGCATCGTCTCTCGAACTCACAAAATTAAAAAACCTTTAGATTAAATTACATGAGTTTATATTTAAAAATGAGATGAATAATAAATTGTAACTCTCTTGCCTTTTATTCGAGTCAATGAAAAACATAAGATTGAAAAAACACGGTATTAAACTAACTAATTATATAAATTTGTATTTTAAAATAATATAAATAAAAAATTATAACATTCCCTTATTTGTATTTTATTAAAAAAATTAAATTATGAAAATTATAAAATAATATTAAAATAAATACTATATATATATATACGAAAATTTTAATAAAAAAATTGCTAGTAAATGCAGCACTAGTAAAACCACTCAGCTAACTTCCCATATCCCGTAACCAAATGCAATATAAAACGTTGTAGAGGCAGAATCTATAACCAAGTGAATCCTAGATTGTTCTGAGTGGACAACACCACTTACTGTGGTCGTCCCACTCCATTTCACCACGTGTCATGGCACTAGATTTGGCTCGCTCAGGACTTGCATTGTACCACCTAACCACCCTCCTCTAACGTGCTTTCCGCGTTCTTCACTCCAGCTAGGAGATATTGATATATAAATTTTAAATGATATATATATATATATATATATATATATATATATATATATATATATATATATATATATATATATATATATATATATATATATATATATATTATTTTAATAATTGTTTGTTCTTAATAATAGGAATATATCTAATATATATCATTAGAAATGAATAATAATTTAATATTTTTTTTATAATATAATATTATAATTTTTGCTCAAGGTTATCATAAATTTTTTTGAAATATATTTTTTGTCAAAAAGGTATGAAGTTTGAAATTTCGGGAAAAAATCTAACCATGCTAAAAGTTTGAGTGACCCAATCTTTTTTTAAACTGTAAAATTAAATTTATATTTTAACTTTTATTAAAAATCAATATTATAAATTGATTTTGTAAAAATAGCTATTATAAATATATTTTATAATAATTGAAATACAAATTCTCATATCACTAATACCTAAAAATTTAATATAAACTTAAAATTAAAATTAATATTTGTATTTGATCCATTTTATAAAAATTAAAGAATTGAAAAAACTTAATATTTTTTTTGTAAAGCTTGGTAGGACCTTCTGTTTTCTCTTTATAAAAAACAAGTTTACACCACATAGACGAGATATGTGGCATCAACTTGCTCAGTGGGAAACCAAGTCGTTGGCCACCTATCCTCGCTATATGCCATCCAAAAATAATATAGTTTAAGCTAATCTACCCAATCTATATATACATATATATCATGATTAGAGTTTGATTTTCTCTCTATCATAAGCATACATTAGTAAAAGTAAATGTTATCTGCTAAAAACCAAGAAACATTTAGGAACCTGACTATTCCTTTTGATCATATGAGGCTAAGTCCACTGGGGCCAGGTCCTCAACTGAGTCTCTTGGTGCATTTGCCAGCTCGATAATACAAGGGATATGCCTTTGAATATGATCTAGGAGACTGTCATGCTTGCACAACTGGAACTAAATGGTCTGCAGGTCTTTCTTGTAGTTTGGCATGTCCTGGAGGGTCATTGCCATCCCTATTAATAATTGCTTCCTTGTTATCCCCATTAATAATTGCTCCATTGCTTTCCCAATGAGGCCCTTCATGAGCCAATAGAAGTATAGAGTCTGATTAAATTGTGTGAGTTTTCCCCTAGCGTTCCCGGGGTCGTGGATTACCTCACGCCAGGCCTCCATTTTCTCTTCTAAATCCATCTCCTCTTTTACTTGTGCCTCCCAATCTTCTAATATCTTTCGGATGTCTGCATCCATCCCTACCTTGTACATTGTTTCCCCTTCATTGATAAGCCTTTCTACTGGCATTCTTGCATGTTTGGGATCCGAGGTGCCCGGGTTAGCTATACGAGGCAACTCCCTTCCCCTTCTACCTCATCCTCTTCCACGGGCTGGTCTAGCCATTTCTCTTGTTGTGTGAACTTTTTCACATACATTTCAGATTAGATCACAGACAGTAAATTCTAGACTTTCCACAATTCTCCCGCTTCCCCTCTCCTCGCATTTCCTGCCACACTCGTCTCTGCCTTGGTGCCCCTTTGCCTAAGGCGGCAATGCATCTCCTCTGCCAGGATTATCAGCGCCTCTCCCCTACCAAGCAACAACCTCTTTGCCTTTTTGGTTATTCCCTCTCTCTGCTCGGCTCCCAGGGGTAGTGTATTAGTGCCCATTTCGAATGAGACTTATGGCCCTGACTACCCTCCCCTCGAACCAGATAGCCACTACAACCATTTTCCTCCCCTTCCCCCGCCCCTCTAGCCCATACATCTTTTGCTCCTCTCTGCCACTCCCAATTACCCTCCCTCGCACTTGCTTATCTACCTGATCTCCTTCCTCACTTGTAATCTGGTAGGCCAGCTTAATTGCAGGTGTTTCCTCATGGTCTCATCTCTGATGGTCTCTCTCTTTGCCATTTATAGGTTCCACCCCAGTCCCCTTCCCTCCCAACATGCCTATGTCTCTCCCACTTACTTCCCTACACCCCTCTCTAGTTTAATCCCTCATTCCCCCTCCATGGAAACTCACTGACAACATTGCAATAGCCAAGTAGAGCCAGATAACATACTTGGTGCCGCTTTGAAGGTGTTGTTGTAGGTCTCTAGGCTGATATTCCTTGTCATTTCTTTGTCTCTCCTCAGTATCTATGCTCTCCCCATCACCCTTAATTCCGTCATAATCCCCTTCCTTCCTTCTTGTCCCATCCATCCTCTTGTCCTGTCCTTCCCACCTTTGTCACTACCGTGGCATTGGTTGCCACTTCTCCGTTCTCCTATGTACATTGTCATGCGGGAGGCCACCACACCCATCACCATGAGCATGTGGGCTACGGTGGGTTGTACCTGGCCCTTAGTTTTCCTGACAACCATATTTGTCCTGCATCCTCGAGCACCCACCTTGATTGGGGGTATTGTTGTTAGTATTCATTTTTTCCTATCCATGTTGGATATCTTGCTATAAGATTTCTGCTAGGGGTTTTAATCGTTCATCCCTGGGCTATATAGGCAATAATCTTTCCATTGATCCATTTTGTTGATTGTAGCCCCAGTTGGCCAAGAAATTTGTTGCTTTGTTCCCCTCCCTTCTTACATATTTAATTACTAAGTAGTCAAACTTCTATGAGAGTTCTCCTATCTCCTGGATGAGGCAGGTTGTCCTCCAGCTTTTGTTCAATTTGCCCCATGTCGTTCCACTCTTAAGTTTCCTCAAGGTATCGATGACCAAGCTGGAATCTCCTTACACATCCACTTGTTTGTATCCTAGTCTTACAACTATTCTTAGGGCATGCCCAGCTGCTGCAACCTCATTGTTAGTTGTGATTCCACATGGTTCTAGATATATCAACCGCATGTCTGCTTCGTTATGTCTGAGTATGCCACCTAATCCTACTACTCGTGGGTTCCCCTTTGAGGCCCTGCCGAAATTTATCTTGATGAATTCTTCTGTTCAGAGGGTGAACTGCTTCGGGGACTCGATATTGATCTTCCTCGCTTTCCACGCATTGGGGGTGACCATTTCTTTTGATAAATCGATGCAACATAGTATTCTTGCTTCATTGGGAGGAACTTGCCAATCTTTAGGGCTCCATTTTTCTATGAGGATCATTTCTCTTATATTATTTACTAATCCTTCCCATACCTGCTCTTGTGTTGAAATTTTGTTTTTGAAAATTCTGCGATTTCGTTCTTTCCATATCGTCCATAGGTTGAACCTCGGGGCTAGTCCCCATTCCTAGTTCAGGACGGAGCTTGATAAGTTGTTATTTCCCATATTAGGATTGTTTCTTTTATGCTTTGGTGATTTCTATCTATTCTTCCAAATACACCTTGTATTTTTTCCCATTGTTGAGTTGTGAATAGGAAGGAGTTCATCATGCATTCTATGTCTTCTTTGTTTTGGTGGGACATCAAGCAGAAGGATGGGCCTTGCATACCTTTTCTCTGTAACTGGTCCCAGTTAAGTATTCTCCCTTTGCTCACAAGTCATAGAAAATGGGCTACCTTCAGCCACCATCCTCCTTTCCAATTCTTTTCCAAAGCAATGCTTGTCCGTCTTGTTCTTGATCTTCTTTTAGCTCATACGCTTCTTTGATAGTGAATGTTCCTTTTGTTGAGTGCCCCTATCTTAGGATGTATGGTCCCATTCTGAAAGTTATTTTCCTTGTACTCATTTCTTTATCATACTCTTCCACTTCCTCTGGTTCTATACCCTGACCCCCGTCTTCTGTCATTTTCCAGTTTCTCTGGTTTCCATTCCCTTGCCGTTCCTTCTAGAATTATTCTACCAATTGCATATTCCTATCAATGGTGTATCTTTGGATGTCTTGAACATCATGTCTTTCTATCAATTTTCCTCTTTGTTGCCATACCTCCACCCATAATTTCACTGTCCTTCCATTTCTAATTTCCCAGAAGGCATGCTGTGCAATGATCTCTTTGTTTTGTCATGCTAGATTCCATATAGTTCAACCCTTGGTGGGGGTCTTTATACCGAAGGATTTCCTCCATTCTTTCTAGCATGTTATACTTTCTTGTCAAGATTTGTTTCCATAGATCTCCTCCTCCTCCTATCGAATGCCACCATAGTTTTTCCCCCATGATTTGGTTTAGGGTATAGGGGTCTCTTAGGCCAAGTCCTTCCTCCGCATTTTTCCTTGTGAATCCCTACCATGACATCAAAGCCCATTTTTTCTTTTGTTGTGCCCCTCGCCATCAGAATTTTTTGAATATGTCTACCATTTTGGTGCATGGGGTCTGCCATGCCAAATAGCTGGTAGATTGGAATTGACTGTAATACTACTTTTACTAGGATTGTTCTACCTGCAATGTTTAGGGATCTAAAGGCCCAATTTCCCAAACTTACTTGGATATTTTGTATAGTTTGTTGCCATCCTGCCATTTTGAGGGGGTTTTCCACCAATGGCATCCCCAGGTACTTCGTGGGGAGGTTACATGTACTAAATCCCATGATCCTGGACAAGTAAGATTTTACATTCCATGTGCTGTTGAAAAAGAAGGTACATGATTTTTCCTTTTTGATCCAGGTGCTAGAGGCCTGCTTGAAGATATCCAAAATTTCTTTCATTCTTCAGGCTTCTCTGAGGGAGGTTTGGCAGAAGAGCATAATGTCGTCAACAAATTGTTGATGAGTGAGTGCTAGGTCATTCCCCCATACCCTGAGGCCCTTGATTCTTGATGCTTGGGCTTCATTCTTGATGTATCTCCCCAAACCTTCTGCTACAATAATAAATAGAACAGGAGACAAGGGGTCCCCTTATCTTAGCCCTCGAGTGGAGTTAAAGGTACTAGTTGATGTTCCATTTAGAAGGATAGAAAAGACCTAGGTGGATATCATAACACTTATCTATTCTATCCATCTATGACTAAATCCATATGCCCTCTGAATGGTCCTTAGGTATTCCCAACTTAATCTCTCGTAGGCCTTGGAGAGATCCAAATTTACCATCATTCTTGTGGCTTTCTTAGCATTAAGTGAGTGCACCACCTCTTGGGAACTGAGCATCTGATCCAGGTGGATGTTGGTGGCCACCCACCTATCCCATTTGGACCCCCGCAATTGTCTCTTTTAGTTTTTTCAGTTTCCTTAATTGTAGCACAATTTACTATTTTTAGCAGTTTTTCGG
>APFE031341104.1:2386-87986 GCA_000404065.3 Pinus taeda
TATATATATATTATAAAGTTTTAAAGTTTAAGATTTTTATTAATGGGTTGTTACATACATTCCCCTTTCTGAAAACTTCGTCTCGAAGTTAGAGCTTTAGGTTCAAGGTTTTAATGGACATGACCTTTTCTATCCAGGTCCCAAGCTATTCAAACTCATCCTATCCTCCCTAATCTCTTCTGCTCCCATCCTATCCGTCCTCTACTAAAGTATGCCATGGCGTCAATTTTACTGACCTAACCATTCATAACACGAAGGTAACAGCGTCGGTTATACCGACCTGATTCCCAGTAGGCATCCGGCAGTCATCATCACACGTCTAGGGGAGCGTGACTCGCACAGTCCTCCCATGACTCCAGGGTTCGGAGGATAAACGGTGGGTAACACCTCCACCCCTCCCAGTAAAATTTGGGCTACTACCCTATCATAGAATCACTTTGAGCTTTAATCGGTCTGAGGTTCTGTCATCACGTGGTCATCCCGGAAATTAGATCATTTATCGGCAATCATAGTCTATGTGCAAGTTTATCTGCAAGTTTACCTGCAATCATACACTTACCCATGCATTTGTAAAATGTGCATCAGCATATTCAAAATAACTCATGTATTCTTTACATATGATACTACAGCATAGCATAATTTGTCATATTCTATGCATGTAGTTTGGACTTTTATTTAGGATGTATTCACTTCCTGTCTTCCACTTCAGTTGCTCATTTTTGACATGCATAAATGAAACAGATTTATATTGTTTTAATTTCTATCAGAAGTAAAATCATTTAACGGCCTTTAACTTTACTTGACATCTATAATTTAGTAAAACGATCTACATATATTATTTTGGTATCCATGTACCAGCCGAAATTTAAACATATATTACGCCATAAAGTTTCATGTTCACCCATAATCATTCAAAATGTTTCTGAGTCTCTGACTGTAGTGAAGTAAATATATACAAAACATATTGTAAAGGTCTTCAAAATGGACATAAATTAGGGTATCTCTGACATATGTCCTCTGTATTTTCCCAAGTTGCTGATCCAGGACTATACTTGTCCCATTGGACCTTAACTTGGTCCACCAGACGGTTCCTCAACTGTCAAACTCTACGTTCCAGTATACGTAAAGGTTCGACCGTTATGACTCCCTCGTCCGATGTTATGAGATAGATCAACTACATAATGTCTTAATACAGAAACATGAAATAAATTATGAATTCTATGCAGGTGGGGTGGTAGGGCAAGACGATAGGCAACAGGTCCAACTCTTTCCACGACTTTAAACGGTCCTATAAATCGAGGTGACAGCTTTGTCCCTTTTCCGAATCGAATAGTACTTTTATTTGGTTTGATGCGGACGAAGACCTGGTCCCCTACTTCATACCTCCTATCAGTTCGGTGAGCATCAGCATAACCCTTTTGTATATCCTGAGCTTCCTTTAATCGTTGTCTAATCTGACTGACCTGCGCTTCCATTTCATGGATTAATTCTGGTCCTATTATCACTCGATCTTCTAACCTGTCACAACTTAACGGTGTTCTGCAAGGTCTGCCATATAAAGCTTCAAATGGAGGCATCCCAATCGAACTGTGGTAACTGTTGTTGTATGCGAATTCAACCAAGGGTAAATACTTTTCCCAGTGTGATTGCTGATCCATTACATACATTTGCAACATGTCTTCAAGTACTTCATTTACTCTTTCAGTTTGCCCATCAGTCTCAGGATGGTAAGCCGTGCTTAAATTTAGCTGAGTACCTAAGGCTGTCTGCATGCACGTCCAGAATCTGGAAGTGAACCGCGAATCTCTATCGGATATAATCTTCTTAGGTACTCCATGAAATCTGATAATTTCATTTATGAATACTCGAGCCACGTCAGCAACATCATAAGTATCTCTTACCGGAATAAAATGGGCGCTTTTTGTTAATTTATCGACCACTACCAGAATGGCATTGTGTCTTTGAGAAGTAAGAGGTAGTCCAGTGATAAAATCCATAGAAATGGTCTCCCATTTAGACACAGGAATGTCGTGGGGTTGTAAGAGGCCCGCTGGGTGACAATGATCTGCCTTTACTTGCTGACATTCCATACATTTTGCAACAAATTGAGTGATATCACGCTTCATGCCTGCCCAAAAGAAGAGTTTCTTGGTATCTGCATACATTTTCCCTACTCCAGGATGAGCACAATATATTGCTTTATGAGCTTCCCTAAGGATGGTATCTCGAAGATCTTTATCATCAAGAATGTACATCCTTCCATGGAATCGTAAGATCCCATCGCTCTCTAATTCATAACCCTCAAACTTAGATTCTTTTGCCTTAATTCCCTCAAGACTTGCCCTCACCTTTAAATACCAGCTGTCTTTTATAAGACGATCTAGTACTCGTTGTCTTAAGTCCACTTTAACGGGTATGAGGGAAAATATCCGGGGTCTCCTGCTTAAGGCGTCGGCTACTACATTTTCCTTTCCCTTAATATACGATATTCCGAAGTCATATTCACTTAGGAATTCACTCCATCGTCTTTGCCTGGCATTTAGGTCTCTTTGGGTGAACAAATATTGTAGACTTTGATGGTCGCTCTTAAGTGTAAAATTTCGTCCCACTAGATAGTGTCTCCAGATCTTTAAAGCTAGTATTACATCGGCTAATTCTAAATCGTGAGTAGCATAGAGTTCTTCATGAGGTTTTAGCTTTCTGGAAGCATATGCTATTACTCCCTATCCTGCATTAATACTGCACCCAGTCCTTGCTTGGATGCATCAGTGCATACTGTGAAGTCTTTGTCCATGTCGGGGACTCTTAGGATTGGTGCACTGGTGAGTAGTCTTTTGAGTTCGGAGAATGCTTTGTTGCATTCCTCGGTCCACTCATACTTAACACCTTTACGCTGGAGGGTTGTGATTGGCTTTGCGATTTTGGAGAATCCCTCCACAAATCTCCGGTAATAACCTGCTAAGCCCATAAAGCTTCGAATCTCATGTGCATTTTTTGGTATTGGCCATTCCATGATCGCTTTTACCTTCTCAGGATCTACTGAAATCCCTTCACCTGATATGATGTGACCCAAATAATGAATCTTTTCCTGAAAGAAAGAACACTTGGACAGTTTTCCATATAACTGACGTTCTCTAAGGCAGGACAATACTAGCCGCAAATGCTCTTCATGTTCTTCTTCATTCTTGGAATAGATGAGAATATCATCTAAAAAGACTTGTACAAATTTATCAAGATACTGACGGAAAACACTGTTCATAAGATTCATGAATACGGCTGGCGCATTTGTTAACCCAAATGGTACCACAGTAAATTCATAGTGCCCAAAACGTGTCCGGAATGCAGTCTTAGAGATATCATTTTCAGAAATCCTTAGTTGATGATACCCTGATCGAAGATCAATTTTTGAAAAGACAGCAGATCCTTTCATTTGATCGAAAAGATCATTGATTCGTGGCATAGGGTATTGATTCTTTACTGTAGCTCGATTCAAGTCTCGATAGTCTATGCATAATCTTAAGGATCCATCTTTCTTCTTCACAAAAATTACAAGAGCGCCCCAAGGTGAAGTACTGGGCCGGATAAGCCCTATATCGAGTAGTTCCTTCAACTGGATTTGCAATTCCTGAAGTTCTGGAGCTGTCATTCTATAAGGCGTTTTAGAGATCGGTTGGGTACCTGGCTTTAATTCAATAGTGAGATCCAATTCTCTTACCGGGGGTAATCCAGGTAGTTCCTTTGGAAATATATCCGGGAACTCGGCTAACACCGGATATTGTTCTAAGGATGGTCCCTTTTCCTGGCTTACTTCGTGAATTGCATAAGCCTGACAACCCTTTCTTAAACAACGCTTCACCTGCATTGCCGAAATGTAGCGTAAAGAAACTTCTCTCTTGATTCCTTGAATTTGGATTACTTCTCCCTCATCATTTAAGCCCAAAATCCTTTTTCCATAAAAATCTACCCAAGCTTGGTGAGCTTCCAGCCAATCCATACCTATGATGAGATCATACGTCCCTAAGGCTGTGACATAGACTCTTAGTTTAGTCGAACAGACCCCCAGGTCAATTTTGCATTGGTCCACACTCAAGCCCACGGTTTGGAGTTCTCCTGAGGCCATTTCCACTTGGTGGAAATCATTTTGTCTACGAGTTGCCAACCCACATTTGTTTAATGCATATGACGAAATGAAACTATCTGTGGCACCAGTATCAAATAAAATTTTGAGTTTTACACCATTGATAATACCTGAAGATTCCACTACAGTGGATTGATGGGCTGCTTGGTCGTGGTTGACTACTGCATGAATTCTATGATTACTTCGATTGGCTGATATCGGCTCCTTCCCAGCCCTTTGCAATATATCTGATGACGCTTCTGGGCAGTTACGCTGGAAATGCGGCCCCCCACATCCCCAACAATTGAGCTGCGCTGATCCTCTTGAATCAAGGTGTGAATTTCTAGAGAACGAGCCACGTCCTCCCATGTTGATTCCTCTCGCACTCCTTCCTCTACCGGTAGTCCCTCGCGATGCCCATGGTCTGGTGTTGGACGATTCCGCAACTATAGTGTTTACAGCCATGGGAACTCTTGTCCCCATATTTGGGGTAAACCTGTTACTGTAAGGTGGCCTCGAGCTACCTCCTTTGAAGAAGTTCCGGGGAGCCTTCCCTGGAAGTCCTGATTGTAAGGGCCCTGCTGGCCCTATATCCCTTTTGATTCCAAGGTGCTCTTCTGCATAACGGCCGCATTCGACTGCCTCGGCTACAGATGACGGTTTCCACATACTTACCAAGGCTCTGATGCGAGGATTTAACCCAAATATGAAGCGTTCAACTTGACGTTCATCAGAGTCCAAGTAGTGAATGTATTTTACCAGCTCCATAAACCTTATTTCGTACTCTTCCACCGTTTTACTTCCCTGGATTAGTGTATGAAAGGCTCTAGCTTACTGTTGTTGAAAGTATGGGGGTAAATACTTCGCGCGGAACCTTTCCTCAAACAGATCCCAAGGAACGTTATCTGATGTAAGGTGTAGCTGCTTTTCCAGGTTCCCCCACCAAATCAAGGCACTTTCCTTTAGTTGAAACACGACAATTTTTGTTTTTGCTGAAGGCGAATATTCTCTTAACCTAAAGCACCGGTTCATCCCTTCCAACCATGCCTCAGCGCGTTCACCCGCTCGACCTCCCAAAAATTCTGGGAGTCTAATTTTCTGAAGCTCTCTAGAGATGTCTTCTCTCGATCCTCTGGGCTCCAAATTATGTGGTTCCGCTGAACTGGTGGCTACATGCTGAAATTCCTCTTTGTTTTTAGCCTTAGCTGACTCCTTTAATGTCTCCAATAAGGCTTCCAAAGAGTTCATTATCACAGTCAACTCTGGCGTTGGAGTGTTTGATGTTGACGGTTGTCTTGGTGTTGACGAAGGTGATGGGGATGGTGATGGCGACGGTGGCGGCATTAATGGTGATGATGTTGCCTGGTCACGTCGTCGTCGCTCATACGTCCTTACCATGGTAATGGTCCCTGAAAAAAATATAAAATTTTATATAAAAAATGAGGTGGGTAACCGAATTTTTAACACACAATTTTCTTTGCAACTTCACATTTATAAACGGGTATAGTTTTGCTATTTTTACCTGCTAGGCGGATCTTACTGGTACCGAGGTCAAGGAGGATGGTCTCGCGACCTCCTTGTCCTAATGCAGGGTATTCTATCCTAATATGAAAATGTAGAAGTGACTGGCTATTAGCTCCTAAGGTAAGACATCTAAAGTTTGCTACTAAATAACATTGTCAAAATGTCGATGTTAAAATGCCTTGATATGGGAATTATCGGCAACATAGCTGCCACACCTCAAGAAGGGCATACATGATTATATTTGGAGTATTTTACTTAGATATGGGTTAAACCTATAATATACGTATATAAATGAAGGGTTGTTCTGGTTTCATATTAGCATGAACTTTTAGCCGAAATTCTATGTATATATATATATACATAGGAAGTACAACATAATGACCAGAGAGGTTAGCTTGAGGCTAAAAGAGTGCATTTAGGTACCTTCACAATTGCAATGCTCGTTGACAATATTAGCAAATTTTTGTTGTAAGGTCAATCGCTGAAACTAAGTTAGCAAGCATTAATAACAACGTGAGACATTTCATACCAACTTTTATGCCGATCTAAAGTGACCTATGACCGTACAAAAAGGGACAAGGAAAGTTTCCTGAAAAAAATATGGAAATATGAGAACCAACTCAGACCAAGCGGCCCTCGAGAGAAGTATGGAGACTACACTTGGCCAGGAAGTAGTTTACCACCAGCTATCCACAACAGATATCCCAAACATGTCTTTCTAAGGTTTGAAGTCCTTATTTCCCACTTTTGAATTAATTAGACTGATAAGCTGTTTGACATAATTAGTTTGACTAAACTTGATCCACAACTCCCACTCTTTCACTAATTAGACTAACAAATTTGGACAACTGATTTATTAACTAGTGCTGAAGACGAATATCCTTGAGTACTGTAACATATTGTGCTGTCTGAAGGAGGTTCTTTCGTGGTATACGTTCAGTTGTTTAGGAGCCTGGCATGCTTCTCCTACCACAGTTGCACTGAGAATTAGTTTTTTTTTGTTTGAGAAAGTTTGCTTTATAGCAAATCATGACCATGAGAACAAGTTGTTTGGGAATAACAAGTGGTAAGAAGTGGTAATAAAAGTTTCAGTTTCATAATATCATAGGAATTGAACTTTCTATGGCTTTGGTTGGTTTTATTACCCGTGTTGAGAAAGGTGGCCACATATTGCCTCTGGACCTTGCAAAAGGGGTTGTATGCAGAATAATATGCAATGAGAAAGGTGCCAGAATTTTCAGGTCCCTGAAACCTTGGCAGGTGGAATGGTTGAATTGCAGATTATTGAATGAATAAACATAACCTACTCTAACATTTTTAAATTTGCATCTCTATATATGCTCTGCCATTTCAATATAGTGTATTCTATATTGACAAGATTAATTTTAACAGATGACTTTTGAAGCCTGTTTTCTTTCTGTCACAGAGCTACACATTTGAATATTACAACAGTGAAGGGTTTTGAGAAATTTATGGAGACTCCGACCAACCAAGTTATTGAATCCACAAGGGGTCGACAAAGTGGAGTTGATTCGGCGTTAAACTGTGTATATAACTATGAAGCTCGTATGGTTGTGAATCAAGAGCGAATTTTCAAGAGAGACGCAAGTATATATTTTTTTTCTTTATGGCTCTTTCTGCTTTGCAATAAAAAATTTCCGTCAGCACTCATGACCACAAGCTAGCATTTATTACATGACTCTATATGACAATCAAACTCAAGACCTGACAATTAACAAACTGCAAAGGTGTATTATGACCCTATGGGAATTGAACTCATAACTACGAATTAACCGACTGCAAAGTTATATTTTGACTCCACAGGAATCAACGGAATCAAACTAACGACCACCAATTAACGCATTGCAATGGTGGATTTTGACTCTATGAGACTCGACGTCATTACTTCTGGTTAGCCAGTTTGCAAAGTCATATTATATGACACGCTGGGAACTGAAACTCATGACAGCTGGTTGACACTGCAAACGCAGATAACGCTTTACGGAAATTGAACTCGCGACCACCCATTGGCAATTACAAAAGCATTTAATATGACTGTATGGAAATAGTTTTCAACCAGCAATTGACGCGCTTCCGGAGGGTAATGGCAACGAATGCCGTGAAAACGAAATAACAAGAAAATTAATCGAAACATATATACAGGCACACAGGCCAAGGCTCTGCCCAAGGCCAGGCCGGCTGTAATTTTTGCTGGTCTTGGATGACGACAGGGTAGTTAGAACCGTATACAGAACATCATATTTATTCGATTGAACAACTGTGCACAAATTCGAACTGGGGCCTTTCACCACGAAAACGGTTGTAATGAAATACGGTTCATAATTTATTTCTCACTATTACAGATGATAATCAAATAATAATGCTGACGAAACATACAATGCGCATCCAGGGAATCGAACCCTCGTCAGTGCCGTGGGAGGGTACTATGATACCACTACACCCGATGAGAGGGATAGAAGTTCTGGGATGCATGGGATAAGCTGGGACTGATTCGTCTATCAACCCCAACGTTCAGTACTTGAATATCTTGGGCAATTTGCCTCTGTTTTGAAAGGTAAGGATCATAAGGGCAAGAGGAAGACACAGAATTCACGAACCACAGCAACAGAAAAACTGGTAAACGACACAACGGACTCGTACAGAAACCATAAACCAGAGGTCGCAGGATTAAGGGCTCTGATACCATATGTAGTGACCAAAAACAGTAACTAGAATCTCAAGTACAGAAAGCCTGAAGAATTTAAATTTGTACTTACCTCAACTGCGGCTGATTCTGCTGGTGCTGCTGATTCTGCTGGTGCTGCTGATTCTGCTGGTGCTGTCGTGGCTGTTTTGATCCAGTCTCCGGGAGACCAATACCACCCAACCAGATTGAGCAAACCTAGCTGCTCAATCCAGAAAACTTCACAACAGAAGCTCTTTGTCCCTCCGTGCCCAGAACCTCAAACAGCTTAAAGCTCTTCCAATGGATAATTAACTTCCTCCTGGTTTTCTCCTGGTTCTTTCTGCTCCTCTCTTGCTATTTTTCTTTCCCCCCCTTCTCTCGGTTCAAGCCTCTGCTATTTATTTACCGGCCTGGCGGTGGCCGCCCTCCCACTTGCAGCCACCGCCTTCCACGCATTGATGGCTCTCAGATATTTTCTTACTCTCCTCTGCGCTCTGTAATAAGTATTCAGTTGGTTGGACAGCTACGTTATAAAGTTCGCTGATACCTTTTATAATTTTACATTATAAATGTTATAAAGTTTAATTGACATATTTTATAACATTTACATTATATATTTTACAAAGTTTTAGTGATATATTTTATAACATTTCTTTATATATGTTATAAAGTTTAATGATCTGTTTTATAAATTCATATTATAAAGTCTAATTATATACTTTATAAAATTTAACATATATATATATATATATATATTATATATATATATTATAAGTTTTAAAAGTTTTTTAAAATTTTATTAATGGGTTGTTACAGTGACTGCTTGAAAGTGGCTGAGTAAATGGGGCAGTTATTGTCTCCTTAGTCACCAGGATCATGAGAATATCAAAACACCCTAAATAAATGCAGACTAAGGTCAGAAATATTAAAATCCTAAGTAAACTTCACAAATTGTTCGAGCACAAAGAACAGAAATTCTGCCTCACAAATCATAGAGGTTTCAAATTTTCATTTCCAACATTATTTTGATTAGTTGACACTATGATAAGGAAGATTACCGAACTCCCCCCTCTTCTGCCCTCAGCCAGGGCTTATCTCTCTGTTAGCCTAGGTAACTCCATGCTCATTTAAAGGATGGCAGTACCGCCTAAGGGTTCTTTTGACATCACATAGTCATTAGTCCATAATCTTAGAAAGCTCCCAAAGCATGAGCCCTTCTCTCTTGTCAGGGTTTCAAAGTTAAGTTGCACAAAATATGGAAACCTGTACAGGTTCTGGGAACAGGGACATCTGGAAACATGACCCACCCCCCCAAAAAAACAAAGTACTTCAAGGGACTCACAGTATATAAAAAATGCAAATATATATATCTATAGCTTTTCTTTAAATAACGCATTATTTTGCAAGAAGATTAGAGTGATACACAAAAATGACATTTTAGAAGGAAACCCATGTCAATATTAACTCCACTAGATGATTACATGATGCAAAATCCAAAACCATCCTTGATAGATGAGGCTATATATCGAAAATCAGCAGTTGTATTATGTATATGAGGCTATATGAGCCGAAATAAAACATCAGCTAAACATATCCATCTCATCTTCCTCATCATCAATAAAAATACAAGAAGATGTCTACTCAACAAAACTAGAACATGGATTAGAAGAAGAGGGAGCTTTGTGTCACCTGCATTGCCACCAATATCAAAAGCAGCACTAGAGAGACTCAAGTCTAAGCATTCTAAAATACATCCAGTCTTTATGAGACCCACTTGCATATTCTTTACTCTTAAGAGATCCACAAGGTGTAGGTTTGAACGCAGATGGCATATTTAAAAACAAAACCAAGGTTAATTTGTCTTTATTTTCCATAGATTAAGGCTAAGTTTCACGATACAGGGAAACGAGTACGAGTTTCCGAGACGGGAACGGGTACGAAACGTGGCCCCCCCAGATTTTGGAAACGGGGAAACGCAATATATATATTAGGACATTTAAGAAATATGTGCAATCATAAAGCATACATGATACATTCTAATTTATTAAATTATTACATTATAATTAAATTGTCAATTGTCAATGTATAAACTATAAGTCTCTAAATTTACATCACATTTACTCATGAATGATCACATAATGAAAATAGCAATATCCAAAATCAGCCATGAGAAATTTCTAATTTCTTATCTCGTGCTTGATTGGGAGTCTCCTCCTACATAGCCAAATGACCTTAATGCTCTTGATTAAAAACAAGTTCCATACCCTAGTACCCTAGGTGCTCTTGATTATTGGGAGTCTCCCCTGCATAGAGGGCTTGGTTCTCTTGATTAAATACAAGTTCCATACTCTAGTACATGACAAAATCCAATGGAAACATTGCAATCCCCCCAATCCTGAAATCTTGAAAAACAGATAAGTCTGTTGGATTTTGAGTGAGATCTAAAATTCTACTTTCTCCATATGAAATTTAATGAGGGCAAAACCACTGTCAAACATCCTGAGTCATTTCATGGTAATGTTAAAAATTTAAGTAAAAGGATGAAAATGAAAGATAAAGGAGAATGTCACTTTTACCATGAACTGCACATCAACACTAGGGCCATAGGCTTGAACATTAGGCTACCCCACTCAAAAAACTCCTCTTTTTTATAACTTGAGAGAGGCATCTAGAAGCATCCAGAAGATATTTTAGTCGCCAAATAAAAAATTATAAGCGAAAAAATAAAAAATAAAAATAAAAGAAAACATCAAGTGTTAACTGGAAACTCCGTCATACGGCCTAGAAACTCGTTTCCAACCGTACTGGCCACGTTTTCCCAACATGAAACGGGCCAATGCGGCCGGAAATGAGTTTCCACGTCGTACGCAACGAGTTTCCTCATTTCCATTTCGTTTCCAGTCGGAAATGGACCCTTGGGCAACATTTCGGGTTTTTAGACTTCCTATGGGTCCCACAACCCTCATGTGTGCTTTGTTGGACCCAAACAACTTAAAAATCATGTCAAAACATGGGATTTTCATGCCAAAATGGCCTGGAAATGCTATAAGCCATACCCAACAATGTTTCCAAATTGAAAATGTTGTAAGGAACAGTTCAAGGCATTTCCAATCCATTTTGTAGCCGTTTTGTTGAGTTTCTAGTAGTAGTACAAGGAGAGTTAGCCATTTCTTACAGCTTAGGTTTAAAGCCTACACTAGGCAAGCAAGATGCTCCTCATTCTACAAAGGCATGTGAGAAACAGTGGGGACAGAACCAACCCAATATCCCACAAGTCTACTTCAAAGTTGTTTTTCTCTAATCTAGTGGGAAGGGTGGTGGATCTGTTGGCTTTAACCTATGGTGCAATGTCGGTAGCCTATTTTACCCCTTCTACAAAAAACCTACGATTATTCCTAACTTCACCTTGAAGACAAAGTGGCTTTAGCTAGAGGTTAGGTGTCTCACTGTTTAGGGATATGTCGATTCAATGTTATATGTTCACCTTTCTAACAATTCCATGCCTAGATCAAGGCATCATGGACATGGGTATCCATCCCATTGCCCAAGGCTTTTTTGTGCTTGAATTTGGTGCCTTCAATGCGCTTTTAGATGTGGTGAAGCAAAGTCCATGTATTATGGGAGGAGCAGGGCTCTTCAAGAGGCCATGGTATCTTAACTTCAACCTGCATATGAAAACCTTGTTTGTTCCACTCTAGGATCATTTGTCAAATCTTCCCCAAGAATTTTGGAGTGCTAAATCTTTGAAAGCCACCAACGATGCACTAGGGGGCTTTCTCTCTTTGGAAAACCACTAAGGCAAGATCTGCAACAACTTTTGCACACCTATGCATCTATGCAAACTTGAGCAAAGGGGTGCCAAATCAAATAGTATCACACTAATGTGATCATCATTGGATGCAGGTTGTGGAATGTGATCATATAGCATCCAGCGTCAACTGTGCTTTGAACATGTAGATATGGCAACCTCATGCCAAAATGCAAATGACCATAATAGATCTAAAAGAACTCTTTAGACCCCTTCTAGGTAGAAGAATTTGGAAAACACTGCCAATATGATGGAATCATCCAAATCTCATGAAGACGCCCTTGACACTACATATATAGCAGCTACAAATTCTTTTGCTACTAATGTTTTCGAGAATGTCAAGTGCCCTGCGGCCCTCCCAAAGGAGGAGGTCCCCTCCAATTCCAGGCAGCACTCTTCACCATCTTTAGTTGTGGCACATTCCTCCTTTGGGGTTGGCAAAAGGAGGGATGGCTCAGTCTCTTCCAATCAAAATGATGTAGCTCAATCCCCTGAAGCAGACAATAGACAGTTGATAATCACTGATGACTCTGCAGCTCACCATGAAGGTGAAGTATGGACTTGTGTCAAGAAGCGAGGAGGAAAACGCTAACAGGATGGAAAAAGATCTCCTAATATGTTGGCTTTCCATTGTTAATCTTGTCTTGGTTTAATAAGTGTTTACGTTCAGTTATCAAAAACAAAAACAAAAAATTATGTTCAGACTGGCTCACATATGCAACCCGAGTTCTTGCCAAAATGGCTTAGATTGTGCTTGTGCTTGTGGCATCTTGCACTGCCCACTCCCCTTTAGCATAAATAATCCACAACATGCAATTGAACAATGTTTAGAAGAGAATCTTCCTTGCTTCATTTTTGTATTTTCCTTTTTTATACTTTATAAAGGTACCTTTTCATAAATTTTATAATATTTTTTTACTTTATAGTTTGTTACTTCCTTAATATAACCTTTTATTTCTCTCCTTTTTTTAATTTATAATTTATGAATATTTAAAAAACTTTAATACCTTTTCCTTTTTTTACTTTTAAAATAATTTTATTACCTTTAATATATAAAATGACGCACCTTTAAATATATCAAGGGTCATATATCAAGGGTCGTGACTTAGGTTGCAACACCCCTAGTCGACCCTTGGATTGTAAATACATGCGAAACTTAGGTTGGTGAGCCGGAACATGTCAATTAGACTGGTGAACCAAGGATTTCTTTTGAGGGCCATTATGCATGTGTGCATGTGTGTGCATGTGTTTTGAGGGGTTGTTGTGCCCATGTACATGTGTGTTTTCTGTTTTAGGGTTTGGTATGCTTGGGTGCGCATGTTTCTAATTATATATGTTTTGAGGCTAGGAAGGCTAGAATTGTAAATATGACAACACATGTATGTAATAAACACATTATGGCTACAAACCAAAAGACAGATTGAGTATGGGGGGCTAAAACTCCATGGATGAATAAAAGGGGCCCATATGATTGAATAATATAATATATAAAGTGCACATGTTTATAACCAAAAATCCAGGAAGTGACTTTGGGGTGTGCCAAGTGTCGGGGAAAAGACATGCATATAAAAAGATAGACGTTGGCACTATGAGGGGGGGTTAGCCAGTTAATCAAGGACTTAATCTATGAGAATGGACATGGAGTATGGCACCAAGAACTCCTAGAGCCCCAGTGTTGAGAACATCCTTGTCCGATTGAGTTGGACACCCTGGAGGTGGTGGCATAGCCCAAGGGACTGCAGGTGCAGAGAAGAGTGTGCACCACTTGGGTGCGAGCTGATGGGGGATGTGAGCATGGAAGTTGGGGGCTGCTAGGGTTGATATGAGGGCTTGGAGGGTACCTGGAAACCCTAGATGGCAACAAGAACTCCTGGAGCCCCAATGCTGAGAAAATCCTTGTCTAGCCAAGTTGGATGCCCTGGAGGTGGTGGCACAACCCAAGGTACCGTAGGTGCAAAGAAGGGTGTACACCACTTGGGTATGGTTTGATGGGGGATGTGAGCTTAGAGGTTGGAGGTTGTCAGGTTTGGTTCCTTGGCTATGTGAGGGCCCGGAGGGTACTTGGAGACCCGTGAGGGCAATGGAACTCCTAGAACCGCAGAACACTAGACATCCCTAGTTAGCTAAGATAGGGATTGATGGAGGATGCGAGCCTACTGGCTGGAGACTACCAATTTTGGTACCTTGGCCAGTGGATGGTACTGGACATGTATCGAGATTTGAGCGAGTTGTTGCCCCATGGAGTCGAAGCCCCAACTCTGGGATAACTCGTTGAGAGAAAATGAATAATGCGGTCTATGGCTAGGAGGAATGCCAAAGGTCACTAGCCATCTGGGCAAAAGCAAAAAGATAAATATCTTATCTCCTATATTTATTTTCCGTTGCAATGTTCCATATATTTTAGTGAATTGTATTTTGAATCATAATTAAGAAGGATATTCAAGATAGAATATCCCTATGCATATGTATTACATTTTAGCATGCATCTAAACATGCATTGGATTATGCCATGACTTCCCTGAAAAAGGGGAATTTTTCAAAAAACAGGTTACCAAGGGGTAACTGGCACAAAATTGGGCCTTAGTTGGTGGCTAGAATAAGTTGGCAGTGGGTTGGGGGACAGTACAGGTGGTATCAGAGCCACGGTCGCAACACCAGGCCTATATAGGTGAAAGAAATAGGTGCAACAGCAAAAACTTGTTGCGTATGCTTATGAAGTGTGAAAAAGAACGAGTATGAGGATGCCTGCCAAGTATTTGTCAAAATTTCCCAAGTGAAATTAGGGAAATTGCTTAGAAATTTGAGGAAATTGATGCCCAAAGGTTAAAAACTTCCAATTTTAACCTTTGTCTAAATGACCTTAGGCATGACCTTAGGCTTGGAATTGGTTGAATTTATGAATTGTAGATCCAAAATGCAGCGCTATGACTACAGGGGCCAAAGCATTGTTATCAAAACCAAACCGGAACTAGTGGAACTAGCCGGTCCAACTGCTTCGGGGGTCAAACCAATCAGGTTTGAGGTTTCGAACTGGAAATGGCCAATTCGGTACCGAACTAGACAGTTCCATACAATGTGACCAAAGATGTTCAAAACACAATTTATTTATGAAAAAAAAATTGAGTGGGGCAACCTAATATTCAAGCCTATGCCCCTAGTATTGTTATGCAATTCATGGAAATGTTGAATTGCTTAAATTTTTAACATTACCATAAAATGACTCATGATGTTTGAGAGTGGTTCTGGCCTCATTGGATTTCATATGGAGAAAGTGGAATTTTAGACCTCACTCAAAATCTAGCAGACTTAACAATTTTTTAGGATTTCAGGATTGGGGGGATTGCAACATTTCCATTGAATTTTGTCATGTACGAGGGTATGGAACTAGTATTTAATCAAGAGCAACAAGGCCTCTATGTACCTTAATGTTAGTGGCATTGGTTTTTGAACTCCTCTATCATGACCCTACCAAAAATGTACCCATCACTCAAACAAAATCTTGACTTGACATGCTATGTTTTTTCTATCTTATTTTAATACTTAGAGGGTGATATTGATGATGAAGATCCCAATATAGGCAATGATTTTGATGATAGGTGGGTATTTGTTGTATCGTGATTTTTTTCGGATGCTAGAGGAGAGCCTCTATTTTGATGTATCTTTGGTTTAGAGATGGATTGCACTCCATACTATTTTCGTTGTTTGCACCCTTACATGTTATATAACTGAGAATTTTTGCTTATTTGTGTATAAGTGGTTTGGATTCTTATGGATGCACATGAATATATATGTTTTTCTTTAAATTTTGAATATTTTGTGCTTTTGGTCGGTCGGTTTTTTGGTCATAAGTTTTTACTGATTTTGGTCCAATTCCAACCAGTTCCCAGGTCAAGGGGTTTTCTAATTTGATCACCGATTCAGTTTCAATAACATCGAGCCAAAGGTAGAGAATTGGATTGAATAAGGCATTGCATGGTTTTTGTATGCAGAATTGGTTGAAGGAAGTCAATAGATTCAAATACATGTGCAAGTTTGTTACAAAGTTGCATTAATATTAAATCCCTGGCACAAGGCAATCAGGATATGTTAAGTTCGGATATATGATGGATGTACGCAAAATGTTTGATGAAATTCCTGATAGATATGTGGTTTCATGGAACGCAATGATTGTTAAGTCGTTAGAGTGGCGAATAGCCATCAATCCACAACGATGTTAGATCGACAATCAAGATCGATTGCAAGGCCCCCCTCGTAGTCGACGTTTAACTAGATGGGAGGGTGCAATTGGAATTAGCATCAACCTAACCGTCTTTGATTAAAGACCGAGATCGATTGAGGGCCCCGCCTTGTGGTTGACGTTTAACAGGAGGTGGGGACACGATTTGTAGCGCCAAACCACCTACCTCAAATCAACAGCAAAGATTAATTACAAGGCCCCCCTCCCCAAAATTTGGTCTACATTACCATCGGGTTAGTCAAGGGGGTTTCATACAACCGCACAACACACAATAGGGCAGTTGACTCAGTGGACCACTGAGCAACCATGGCGAAGCCATGTAGGCATGGGGAATGGATGATGCCAACATTGCACCTTGCATAGACAACTAATGGGGCATTCCACATTAGCATGTTGTTATGATGATGTCATCATAATGTCATATTGTTGAGAAGAAGCAAGTAAGCGAGCCTTATTGAGCTCTTCGGTCTTTGAGTTCTCGAAACATACGAGTGAGTCCAGCAATGAGCGAGTTGATAGACCCAAAGTCGAGATGTTGAGATGACGTATGTCGGTTGGAGTGACATACGTAGGTGGGCCCATCAAGCTCTTGAAACATTCGAGTGAGTTGAGCAATGAGTGAGTTGATAGACTCAAAGCTGAGATTCCAATATGACATATGTCGAGCTAAAGTGACGTAAGTAGGTGGACCCTATCGGGCTCTCAGAACATCCAAGTAATTCAAGCAATGAGCAGTGCGATAGGCCCGAAGCCGAGATAACGTGGCCTAAGAGTGGACCAATTAGGGTATCAAACCATTGGACTACTAGCAAAGAACTACAGAGGATGAAAGTTGGTATGATGTGGGCTATAGGGGACCCCACTGGATTTCAGGCCTTCAGATCTCGAGCGTTTTCAACTAAGGTTGGAGCATAAGGGAAGCCAAGGGAACCCTCTATTGAGATGTCGAGATCCCAATCAATGATGTCACCAACGAAAGGACTAGGAGGGAATTGTCTTGAAATTTGCTCCAAAAAGAAACAAAGGACCTTGATGAAAGAAAAGTGGGAAGGCCGCATGCATGCCAAGTGTCAAGGGAAGTTATATAGGCTAGTTTGAGCCTAATGAGAACTAAAAACCCAAAGAGTACAGGTAGTTATTTCTTCAAGGAACAAGGGGTGGACAGCGGGGGAGTATGTATGCCTGAAGACACAAGCAAATCAGACTGGTCCAGGGGCATTAATATGAAGCAAATTATGATTGACTAAAACAGTACGCATGAAGAACAGAGCATATGTCAATTCATAAGGATGTAATTTAGCAACCAAAGCTCGGATTGGAGCAACAAAGCAGTTAAGGAGAATTAAGTGACTATAAAACACAATCATGGAGCTAGATTTCAAAATTTGAATATTTAGAATTTGGAAATAGTGTGTCGTGACAAAACAAGGAAAACTGGGGTAAATAAGCCAAACCTTTTAGAAACCTATTGACCACTAAAGTTACACTTGAAGACCATGTAACAGGCCTAGGTAGCTTAGGAATTTGCTATAAAATGAGGTCACTCTAAGGAGCTTTCTTCACTTAATTAATTATTTGTGCTTTTTTCACTAAATTAATTATTTGTGCTTTTCAGCACTTAATAATTAATTGAGTTTTTTCTCCCAAATATACACCCAAAGTTGGAGTGCGGCTTGATGGTAAGGTGTTAATTTTAGATAACGATGGTATTTTCTATGCTTAGCACAATTTACTTCAATGTTTCTTAGTAGCCCAATAACAATATCCAGTAGCAATCACATTAGCCATTAATCACATTGACAGTAAATGCAAATAGAACATAAAAACATGCAAAATACAAGCCAAGGCAAGAGGACACCAAATTTGGCGGGGATGTTAGGGGAAAACTCTAATGTTGGAAAAACCCTTTGATCAAATCTTCTTATTATTATTCAATAGTTCAACAGAGAGAGAGAGAGAGTACAAAAGTGAAATCAGCCTTGTCAAATTCTGCAGTCAAATTTCAGCGTTAACCAAAAAATCAACTTTATTCAAAACAATAGTAAAACACCTCCTTTGAAGCTCAGTCAAAGGCAATCCAATTCGACCTCCAACAGTGGTCAAAGTCAACCCAAAACAGTCACAAAAACCCTGGTCAAACTCGATCAACCTGCGGTCAAACAGCTCCAAAATCCTCAATCTCTGTGCCAGTCAATGCGGCCAAGAGAAATTGAAATTATGCCCTCAAAACTGCAGTCAAATCCAATCAAAACAGGCTTGGTCAACGTTGGTCAAATAGTTTGAAATTCTGCAATTTTGGTTCTGTGATTTAGCCCAAAAATTCGTCCTCCTAACCGCACGTGTGAGAGAGAGAGAGGTTGCCCAAGTTGTACGAACCAATCTGATGAAGAGAGAGAAGAAATGTGTGAGTGAATGATGTTCAAATGAGGTGTGAGGTCTCTTCTATTTATACATTTTGTTGTGGGTGAAGAGACACATCCATTGGGTTTCTTGAGCCTACATTAAGTTGAGTAGGCCTGAACAATTTGCAGATGGGTGGACATAAATTCAAAATCACACTTCTGCTTGTCCAAATGAGATGATCTTTCTATCAATGTTGGACCTCTCGAAAAGAGGAATCCAATGCAATCATCATCTCCATCAAATGAGTTGTCACAAGGTGGAATTTGGCCATACTTTCCAATTTTAACACTCACTCTCAACTAGGGAGAATTCCACCTGCCATTCCATCTGTCGTCATCATGCCATCCTGTCATCATGTACCATCCTGTCATCTATGCTCTGCCCTGTTGAACCATTAAGTAATAATGAAGAAGTGATCGAGAATTAGTCACAAGACTTTACCACTCTCCACTGAAAAAATTCAGTTCAAAGGTAGAATCTCAAATGATCCCAGATCAAGTTGTTGAACACCATGCATCCTAGTCATAAGGAGTACGGCAATACACGATACGTCCATAGGTAGTGCTACGGTCCCTAACCACTTTTCCCAACTCATTGGCCAGATGAGAGGTATTTCCCATGAGTTCCGAACTCCATGGATGGCAGTACACGATACGTCCATGGGTAGTGCTACGGTCCCTAACCACTTTTCCCAACTCATTGGCCAGATGAGAGGTATTTCCCATGAGTTCCGGACTCCATGGGTAAGGGATGTATGCTAGGGCATCGACAGGAGAAGGTGAACCACTCATCCTATGCATATGTCAATCATAGGGGAAGGTGAACCACTCACCCTACATACATGTCAACCATCAAGAGAAGGTGAACCACACACCCTGTACATAGCGCACCACTAAGGGAAGGTGAACTACTTACCCTATGGTCACTCATAGCTCCAAGAAGTACCCCAAGCCCCCAAGAGCTCCCAGAGCTCAGTGTCCAACTCATGCGGGACCCTCATTTGAAGGTCTTTCCACGACTCTAAGTCTCTCTCGGAAGGCTAATAATTTGACCTTCCCCGAGGGCTTCGTCAAAGATATCTGCAACCTACTCATCTGTCTTGATGTGTTAGAGCCTTATTACTCCTCGTTGTACCATATCCCGAAAAAAGTGGTACTTGATATCAATGTGCTTGGGGCGGTCATGGAACACGAGATTCTCTTAAAGGCGAATCCCACTTTTGTTGTCGCAGAAGATCATAGTGGTATTCGGTATGTGCTCAAATAGCTCATTGAAGAGCTTCATCAACCAAACAGCTTCACAACATGCCATACAAGCAGCAATGCATTCGGCCTCAACGATGCTTAGTGCAATCGATTTCTGCTTCCTGCTCATTCAAGATATTGAAGCAGGCCCCAAAGAGAAGCAACACCCAAACGTGCTCTTACGATCCACCACACTGCCAGCCCAGTCAGCATCAGTATATCCATGTAGCCTCAAATTCCCGACAGTGTATCTCAAACCATCGTGGATTGTACCCCAGAGATATCTCAAGAGATTCTTGGCAGCAATTCAATGTATGTGATGAGACTCGACCATAAATTGACTCAATGTATTCACAGCGAAGTATATGTCTGGATGGGAGTTTAACAAGAACATAAGGGCCCCCACAAGTTGTTGAATACTCGGAAGGATTTGCCAATTCAGGCCCAGTAGCACTTCCACATACCTCCTTGAAGTTGAGTTCCATCGAAGTAGACACGGACTTGCATTCCACTATCCCACATCTCTCGAGTAGCTTCGCAATGTATTTTCCTTGAGAAAGGAAAAGCTCACCTGGCTTTTGCCAAACCTCCAAGCTTAGGAAGTAGTGCATCAAAACTAGGTCCTTCATCTCAAATTCGGAAGCCACCTCCCTCTTGCATTGATAAATGAGAGGGTACGCACCTGTCAGAAAAACATCATCCACATAAAGGACTAGAACGAGAGGCATGTCCTTTTCAACCTTGAAGTATAAGTTCGGGTCAGGTTCACTCCTTGTACAAACCAGCTTCATAAGATAGCTATCAATCGTCTCATACCAAGCCCTGGGGGCTTGCTTCAACCCATAGAGGGCTTTCTTCAACCTACAAACATGTGTCTTTCGGTCTTGAACTTCGAACCCCTTAGGTTGCTCTACATAGACTTCCTCCTTAAGTGAGCCATGCAACAAAGAAGTTTTGACATCCATGTGGTGCAAGCTCCATCCTTGAGAGGCAGCAAGAGCTATAATCAAACGAATAGTGGTGTATCGAGCAACCGGTGCAAATACCTCATCATAGTCCACTCCTTCCTATAGAGAGAAGCCTCGAGCAACGAACCTAGCCTTGATCTTTCAACACTCCCATCAACTCCATGTTTGATTTTGTAAAGCTATTTTGAAGTGATCACTAACTTGTCCTTGGGTTTAGGAAACACATCCCAAACATCATTCTTCATGATCGATTCATATTCCTCATTCATCGCATCCTTTGACACTCGGTGCTTCACGTCTTCTTCGAACGTACATGGCTCAAATTGAACAATGGTACTCATAGCAGCTAAGTCTTTCAGCATCTTTAAGTGTATCTTAGAGCCACAAAGGTCTTTTCCTTGAGGTAGAGGGCTCACTAGGAGGTGGATCAATGGGATCCATGGGGCCTTCAACATCAGGCATCAGATCATCTGTCGGAGATTCATCCTTTCCTGCATCATCATCATTGTCCTTCCTAGGGATAGGAAGATCTCTGACTTTCCCAAGGGCAGAATCTTCATCGAAGGTGACATCATGACTTATTTCTACTTCTCTTTGACCAGGCACATAGATTCTATATGGCTTTGAAGTTTCACTGTAGCCCACAAAAGTCCCTTTGTTTCCAAATGCATCTAGCTTGTTTCTTTTCTCTTTCAGCAGATGAAAATATATGGGACAACCAAAAATTCTAAAATGAGAAACATAAAGTTTCTTAGTAATGAAAACTTCTTCGAGTGTCTTGAAGTCCAATGCTTGATGCGGGCACCTATTTTGAACATATACAGCAGTGTTGGCAGCTTCTCCCCATAAGAACTTCGGTAGACCTTGGTCATGAAGCATGGCACAAGTAGCTTCTATGATTGTTCAATTCTTCCTTTCAGCAACTCCATTTTGCTCAGGAGTATATGCAGTAGTGGTCTCCTTCTTAATGTCAACTTCTCTGCAATAGTCATTGAATTCATTTGACTCATATTTGGTTACATTATTAGTCCTCAATATTTTGATCTTCTTCCTTGTTTGATTTTCGACCAAGGCTTTGAAAGAGCGGAACCATTTGAACACTTTGTCCTTCTTCTTCAAGAAATAGATCCATGTTTTGCGAGAGAAGTCATCCACAAAAATTGCATAGTACAAGTATCGATGTTATGGGCAACATATCTAATAGATCAGAATGGACCAATTGAAGAATATCCATATTTTGCCTTTCACTTGAAGGGAATGGTCCCCTTGTATTTTTCCCAATTGCACAACCCTGAGAAATTCCTTCATGATCTATGTTGAATTTGGGCATACCTGTGACCATCTTCCTTACATCAAGTAAGGCTTTGTAATCAAGGTGAGCAAACCTTCGGTGCAAGTCATAACTCCCAAAGGACTTCCTCCATCCTGATAGAGACCTTCAACTATAAATCCAAGTGTAAATGCATCTTTCAGGTTCCTTTGCCAAACACGTACCTTCCCATCAACAAATGTCACCTTGAAACCTTTATCTTCCATCACAGAAATAAATACCACGTTCTTTTTCAAATCAGGTACATACAATACTTCTTGTAGATGAAGGATTTGACCTTGATTCAAGTGAAGAGTGACAGTCCGAACCCATTTCACGGGGTAGGTGGCATTGTCCCCAAATATGATCTCCAAATTTGTCTTCTTTTCAACCAAGTTTGAGAGGGTCTCCTTGCACCCAATGAAGTGCCTTGAGGCACCACTATCAATCAACCAATGATTCAATGTATCTAGAGGAGAGGCAGTGGTGAGGGCAGAAATAAGATAAAATTCTTTTTGCTTGTCTACAACATTAGTTTCCTCATACCTGGAGTTTCTAGACCTCTTGGGAGGATGACCATTTCCATATCGAGCAGCGGGAGCATTCCTCTTTCCTTTGTTGTTGAACTTGTTGTTCCTTTGATTGTCATTGCCTTTGTAGTTGTTGTGGTTGTTGTTGTCATCATCACTTGGAGTATCTTCTTATGAGGACACTCTCTAGCATAGTGGCCAAACCTATTGCAATTGAAGCATTTTCCTTTTCTTCCTTCTTTGAATCCTGACATAAATCCTTGACCTTGTCTTCTTGGACCAGCATTGTTCTTCCTTTTAAGCATGAGCGGAAAAAGCAGTAGGATTATTCCATTTGAGGGCTTATCTCTTTCCATCATCCTTATTTCTTCTTGAGTGCATCTAGCCAATAATTCATCAAAACCTGGAATCTTGTCATTGTTGAGGATGGTGGTGTTAAACACATCCCATTCTCTCGTAAGACCTCCAAGTAAAATAAGAGTGAGCTCCATGTCACCAATAACTTCTCCAATATATAGAAGATCATTCTTGATTTCGGTAATCCACATGAAGGAGGATTGAATGGGCTCTCCTCTCTCCATCTTGATGTCTTTTAACTTGTTCTTGAGAAAGAGGACTTGATTTGAATTGTTTACTTTGAACATCCCAACCAATTTGTCATACAACTGCTTAGATGTTTCCAAATCAGAAATATTGGCAACCAAAGACTTGTGAATGGAATCAACAATTATTTTCTTAGCTTTGACCTCACCTTTTTTGTACTTGGTTTTTGCAGTAGCAAGTGCATTTGAGGGAGTGTTGATTTTAGGTATGTTCTATGCTAGAGCAATTTATTTAAATTTTCACAGTTAGCAATCACATCAGCATTAAAATAAACCGCAGATAGAACATAAATATAAATCGCAGAAGACATGCCAAGACAAGAGGACAAACCCCCACAATGTGTGGGGAAACCCTTGATCAATTCTTCTTTTATGTTCTTCAAAGTTCAGCAGAGAAAGTGAGAGAGATAGTACATTTACATCAGAAGTCAATACTTTGACTTATCTAGATCTAAGCATAGATCATCTCCTATAACGATGATACATGAGATCAGTTGAAGACATTTTGCTTCAATTGATTCTCCTTGGTGACAGCTTCACCTATCCATTTCGTTCATCTGTTGCACCTTACTGTGTAGCACCATCATGCTGCATCATGCATCATCATGCTGCTCATGATCACTGTGTTGCCCATACATCAAGTTGTCCATGACCGCATACTTCATGCTGCCCATGTGTCGTGCTGCTTCATGATTTCATCATACTGCCCATTTATCATGATCATGCAACTCATAAGGCGTCCCATGTTTATCCTTCTGTTGCTTCATTATGGAGTTCATACACATATCAGCCTTAGCTGCTTGCTATGGCTTGCAGCCTAGCAAAGCAGCTAGGCTATATTATTTCCGTATAGGGTTGGTTGTGTATCAGGGCTGCATATGTCCATGACTGGGTATGGATATGACCAGTGCTGCGTTCCACACATCATCAAGCGTATATATATGATGGCATCCCCATTCCATGCACAATGTATATATATGATTGCGATGACTGTGTGGCCACTATAACTTCATTCCTATATGCATATATGACTGTGTGGTAATGTTGTACATGACAGCGTATATACCATCCACGTTGTGTTACAACATATGAGTGTTTGTGCATATATAGCTTTATGACTGCGGCTACTCCAGGCATTACGTTGAATGATCTGCGTGTTGACTGCCAAATCCACATATATCACGCGCCATGAATGAGTTGCATTGATGCGGCTTCTATATTTGCATTAACCTCAGCGTGTATCTTCTACGCTGCCAAATCCACATATATCACGTGCCATGAATGCGTTGCATGTTGCTATGGGTTCTATTAACCACTGACAACATGTATCTTCTACGCTACCAGATCCACGTAGGTTGTCTTTGCATGAACAGGCCTAAGCTATCTGCAGCATTTTCATCACGTTGATTGTTGCTTCAATCTTGACATTGCTAGGACTGCATTTCACCATAATGCTATTGCGTTTCACCATAATGCCATGGCTAACCAGATTACATGCTGCCTGTTGCGTAGGTTTCTTCTTGGACTGCGTTATGAGATCTTGAGCCTTCCTGTTGCTGCGTATTTAGTGACAGCTTCTAGGGTTTCTTCCATAGCAGTGTTTAGATCTAGATCATTATGCTACTGTGGCTAGGGCATCATAGCAAATACTCTTAGCGTTTTCTCCTTCTCCAAAAACCCAGACGTGGAGAGGAGATCACATGAAGAGTATCAAAATGACTTCAAATCCTCTTCTATTTATACCAAAACGTATAGGTGGAATAGACATGACGTTTGGGCTTCTTGAGCCTACATAAGTCACTGGTCGGCTAGATAATAAATCCATAATCAAAATAAATTCATATCTCCATAAATACTTATCGGAATCGGATGATCTTTAGATCAATCCTACACCTCTCGACAAGAGGGATCCAATAAAAATGTCAGCTACCATAAATAATAATCGGATTTGTCCTTAAGCTTGTCCTCAGATTTGAAGTATGATGTAGTCGTCATTGAGACTAGCTCCAAATTCTTGTCCAATAGCTTCCCTTAGTGATTTCTTTTTCTTACTCTTGCTTGGGCTTTGTCTTCACCTAACCGGTGATACCATGTTAATTTTAAATAACAATGGTATGTTCTATGCTTAGCACAATTTACTTCAATGTTTCTTAGCAGCCCAACAACAATATCTAGTAGCGATCACATTAAACATTAATCACATTGACAGTAAATGCAGATAGAACATAAAAACATGCAGAAGACAAGCCAAGACAAGATGACATTAGATTTGGCAGATGCCAGGGAAAAACCCCAATGTGGGGAAAACCCCTTGATCAAGTCTTCTTATTATTATTCAATAGTTCAGTCAAGAGGGAGTACAAAAGTCAAATAGACTTGCCGAATACAAAGTCAAATCAACCCTGTCAAATTCTGCAGTCAACGACAGTCAAACTTCAGCCCTAACCAGAAAGTCAACTCTAGTCAAAACAACAGTAAAACACCTCCTTTGAAGCTCGGTCAAAGGCAGTCCAATTTGGCCTCCAGCAGAGGTCAAAGTCAACCCAAAATAGTCACAAAAATTCTGGTCAACCTGCGGTCAACATAGATCAAACAGCGCCAAAATCCTCGATTTTTGTGCCAGTCAATGCGGCCTAGAGAAATCGAAATTCTGCCCTCAAAACCGTAGTCAAATTTGGTCGAAACAACCTTGGTCAACGTTGGCCAAACAGTCTGAAATTCTACAATTTTGGTTCTATGATTTAGCCCAGAAATTCGTCCTCCTAGCCACACATGTGAGAGAAAGAGAGATTGCCCAAGTTGTACGAACCAATGCGATGAAGAGAGAGAAGAAATGTGTGAGTGAATGATGTCCAAATGAGGTGTGAGGTCTCTTCTATTTATACACTTCGTTGTGAATGAAGAGACACATCCATTGGGCTTCTTGAGCCTACATTACGCTGAGGTCGAGTTGAACAATTTGCACATGTGTGGACATAAATTCAAAATTACACTTCTGCTTGTCCAAATGAGATGATCTTTATATCAATCTTGGACCTCTTGAAAAGAGGAATCCAATGCAATCATCATCTCCATCAAATGAGTTGTCCCAAGGTGGAATTTGGCCCTAGTTGCCAATTTTAACATAAGGCCTTAGGTGAATCCTAGTGTCTAGAATCAATGTATATTACCATGTTAGATCACTTGTAAAATTTTGCAAAATTTGATTAGGTCTAGGTGTCATTTTTTAAATTATTAAAATTTCCTGCAGGACAAGATTTTTAATAAAATTGTAAGAAGTGATGTCTAGAGAAGTTGTAGGGGGTATGAGTAATCAAAATTAGACCTTAACATCCCAACCTTTTACTAAGACAAACTTTGAAGGGTGAAAAATCATTTATAGGCCCTCAAAAACCACTTTTCCTAAGTCTAGGGGAAAATGTGGAAATAAATAGCCTAGAAATAAATAAATGGAGAAAAAAATTCCCACATGCCAGAATGAGGTGGAAATTACTTGGAAAAAATAGTAGTCAAAGATGAGTCAGAGGCCATGTGTGAGGATGATTTGACACAAGATTTGTGCACGAGGAAAATCAAAATTTATGGGCCATATTGGGAGTTCCTACACACAGTTAACATGCAACATTTGAGGATTTTAGTTGGAGTGGTGTCTTCACAAGAACTTGGGCTGAGATTTTTTATGGAATTTATTCCCCTTTTCACTCACCTACATCCACACATGGCACAACAACAAGGGAAATTCGATATTGGCACATGGGCAAAAGAGGAATACGTTGCCCATTTCCTAAATTTGGTTTTTACACTTGGCATTAGAGCTTCATTCATGAAATTCAACCTGGCTTTGGGATTGTTTCAATTTCTCCACTTGGCATTGGGGTTCTACATTGGGATTTGCTCCCATATGCTTATTTAAATGAGCCTTGGGCTCTTATTGTATCATCTTCACACGAGCTACTGTGCTTGGGGAGACTCTACTAGAATTTGTAATCACTTCTTTCATGGTAATAAAGAAAGACTTTGGGGGTCATATTTGGTTTTGGTGTTCTCCTTCCATGATTGTAAAAGGTGATATTGCTTCAACTCTTTATGTTTCATTTTCTACATGGATTCTAGATTGTGTTAGCTTTCACATTGCCATTATTTGGATTAATGTATGTAAGTTACCCTGCATAATTTTTGGAAGGAATACTCTAGGAAGAGGAGCACTAGAAGTTTCTTGGTTGAATCTCTAGCCTTCTCCTTCGTTGTGTAATTTAATCTCTTGTGAGTGCTAACGTCCTTTCGAGTGTGTAGAAATCTAACGTTTTGTTGAAGGAACTTGAGCGTGGGGTAACTCTTCGGCTAGAAGAACCCACTCTCAAAGACAAAGGTGGAAGGACCCATACCAAGATACTCTCAAGGATCTAATCAAGCGAATTTGAAGGGGGTTTTTTTACCATAGTTTGCTAAGATCATAAATTCAAATTCAACATTTGATCTAATTTATGCACTATATTTGCTTAATCTAGCTTTGAGAGCTTGTGAAGGATTCATTCCCTCTTGCTTGTGCAAAGGGAGAAATTCGATTTCCTTTTGTTGCATGCAAGTGTATTTTACTTGTATATTAGTTTATTGTAATTTGTTTTCCTTTATGGATTTAATCTCTTATGCTTCCATGCCTTGCGCAGATTTCCAGGAGGATGGAAGGCTTGTTGGGAAGCATCTCTTGAAGGATTTGTAGCTGGAAGACCTGAGGAGCAAAGATACATCATTGAAACTTTTCCATCTTTCTAATCTGATCCTCCTATCCTTGCCTCTTCTTGTTTGTGCAAGTATTTCTCTTTGAGATTAGAAATTGGAATCATCAAGTAAATTTCTTTTGGAAAAGCGAGTTGCCTCTTGGAGGAATTCTTCTTGTAC
This sequence comes from Pinus taeda, assembly GCA_000404065.3. NCBI lineage: Eukaryota > Viridiplantae > Streptophyta > Pinopsida > Pinales > Pinaceae > Pinus > Pinus taeda. Next base: position 30,714 of record APFE031341104.1, read on the forward strand.
TTTGCTATAGGCATTGTATTTGTTCTTCTATTTTCATTAAGTTTATTTGAGTAGTAGTATTTTCTCTTTGAGCTCTTTGTAAACTCCCCTCAAAGCATAAGTCTCTCATTCCCATTAGAGGGCTTCATTTTAAATAGTCAAAATAAATTTTCTTTGAGGGAGCTTGAGGGTTATCATCTTGGCATCCCACCCGTCTTTTTGGGAGAGGATCACTTGCATGTTTGTGATTTGAGTTTTTACTTCTTCCCATTCATGTAGATTTAATTTGCTAAATTTTCAGCACTTCTATTCTCATTTTCACAAGCTATAGATCTAGCAATTCACACTCTTACTTGGGCTAATTTAGTTATTTTCTCTCACTTTTCATAGATCATTTGAGCATTTTAGATCTGATTTTTTGCAGCTGATATAAGTTATTTAGTAGCTGATATATATATCCTCTCATGTGCCTATTCCATATTTTTCATGCAAGTTCATTTTTATTTGCTAATATTGTTTCACATTGATGAGAAACCGGTGATTTTGGCATCTAGTTTTCAGCTATCTTTTGACATCGTTTAATTTCCATTTCCATTGTTTATGCAAGTATTTTATTTCTTATAGTGTGAATGAACATATCTACTTGAACAATTTTAAAGCATTTCACATTTGGAACACTATCTCTACTTGCAAGACATTCATTTGCATCTCCATTGCACTACTAAAATTAACCTCCAAGCATAAGTTTGGTTGATAGAAATTTAGGACAACCTTCCCTAAATGTCATTCAATTCTATAAACTTGAGTCTTCAACAAAGGTAAAGCGCATGACCTCATAGTTCTCATGTGGCTTAGTCCCCTTGTAGGAACGATGGCATGCGGGTTGCATTAAGTCTAGGTGGGTATCATTAATGAAGGACAAGTGCCTCCTCATCCTAGTCTTATTGCAATTTACCTCGCTCTTTAACAAGTTTTGAGGAATTGAGGGGAAGTTCAACCGTAGAATAGGCGCTAACTAAAATCAATCAAGAGCACTATAGCATACAAACACCTTACAATCTGGAATGACTCTTCTTGCATGCATTTGAATTTGGCATCTTATCGAACATCTTGCTACTCTAGCTCTTTCTCAAATACATGCAATAGGCTTTGAAAGCGCTTACATCCTTTCTATTTGCATGTACTTTAGATTCACTCTTGTACTTTGTTTATGATCATTTGGATCAAGTTTAAAATTAAATATCATTGTTATTTGTGAACACAATTTCTTTTGCCAAGTACAGGTAATATTTACTTGCAAACTTCCAATTCTAGTTGAGTGCTTTCCTTTCAAGGTTGTATCGTCATATCATAGCTTTGCTATTGGTTGTTCTCACACTTGCCTTGCAGATTTCATTCCATTTGATCTTGTTGTGTCTTGAAAATATTTCCATTATAGCAAGTACCTTTATTTACTTGAGCATATATTTCATTTCTTCCAAGATTTTGTTTGGCACTGGTCTACTTACATTTGCCTTGTAGGATACATGATTGAGTCATATTGATCCATTTACATTTCATGCTCATGATCATTTGCATTTGCCAAGTTTTATTTCTTCAAGTTATATTGCAAGTTATTGAATGGTTGATGCTCTAATTTTTTTTGCTAATTATCTCCTATACTTGTTGGTTTTAACAAGCTTCCATTTGAGATCTTCCTTAGGGTCCACCCCCTTGGCTTTAACTAGGAGAGAGCCTAGACGGAGAGAGTTAAGATTAGGTGACAGCCTCTTCTCTGAGCTTTGCCACCAAACCCACACCTAGTGGGGTTGAGGACTTTTCCCACATTAACTTAGGTGTATAAGAAAGGCGGCAACAAGAACGTAACTTCCAACTCGAGGCTCGATTTGGGTAAACAAATAGTCGATAAAAAGTTATCGAGAAGGAGAATGCACCTATCAACCCAAAATTTTGCATTGAGGTAGGAAATTTCCTAAAAAATTCAAAAGAAGGTAATAGGTGGCCTATAAAGTGAGACCAACATGAGGACCAAGACTATGGGGGATACTAAGGGGTCCGATAGTCATGAAGAAGAGGTTAGAGTAATCAATATTAGCATGGGTAATGTTGGCACAGAGTCAAATGGGTATGGAAGGGATAGGCCAGAGGATAGAAACCTTGAGGAAACCATGAGGAGCCTCAAAAAGGAGGTGCTCAACTACAAAGTTGATAATGAGATACCAATAAGAGAACAACAACAAATCAATACTCAGATTTTACAAAGCCTAACTAAATTGCAGAGGAGAATGGACTAGGGATATGATTTTGGGTAGGCAGAGAAACACAACTCATGAGTTAGTGGGAAAGATGTTGGGGGTTCAAGGAATTCTAGGAGTGTTGTTCGGCAGCATCATCACGCATCAAGGAAATGCACTAAGAGAGCCCATGTTTCTTCAGGAACAAAAAGTAGGTCAAGCAAGTCACCAATAAGGAAACTAGACTTGGATAGTTTGCAAGGGGAACTCAGAAATATCAAGCCACCAATATTTAATGGTGAGCAGAAGAGAAAGTACCTTCAACTACATGATTACTCATCCAATTTAGAGGCACGAATTGCCATTTATCAATCAAAGGGGAAGGCAAATTTGTGGTGGGAGCAAAAAAGTAAAATGTTTGGACGAAAAGAAGATCTCATGGAGGAAATTTAAAATGTACTTCCAAAAGAAGTGCATATCTGAGCATTACTATGAAAGGAAAATATAAGAGTTCTTCAAACTCAAGTTGGGGAACATGACAATGGAAGAATATCGCTGAAAATTCACTGAGTTGTTGAGGTATGTAGATTTTATCAAAGATGAAAAGTTGAAGATACAGAGATTTGTGAGTGGGTTACCACCATTCTATGGTGACAGAATTAAATTTGATGAACCAAGGGCTTTAGATGAAGCAATGAGGAAGGCACAATACGTCAATGAGCGGGGCAAAAATAAATCAGTTTTCCAAAGGACTTGGGATGGGAAGAAAAGTAGCAAGATAGAGCAAAGGAAGAAGCGGCTCAAACCTTCACACTTCAAGAAAAATTCTCAAGAAAATCAGCAAACTCAAACAACACATAATGCACAAAAAGGGGTTGATTCAATGAGTAAGAGACCAAGATTTCAGCCCATTAGGTGTTGGGGTTGTGGGGGAGAGCATCGGTATAGAGATTGCCCTCACGATAAAGGAAAATTGAGGATTGTACACCACATCCAAGGAGTTGAAGCGGTGGAGGACGTGGGTACAAGCATGCCCGGGATCTATGCAGCATTGGATAACAAGAAAGCCAAACATCAAGCACACATGATTGAGGTGGAAGGTAAGTTAAATAATCAGTCCATTGCCATTTTAATTGATTCTGGAGCTAGCCATAGTTTCCTTTTTCTTTTTGTAAGTTTGGGTGGGACTACATCATCATCATGTGCAATATATCACCCTGATCGGGGCGGGGAATTGAACCGGTGACTTCACATCAAGGAGTGCCTTAACAAAGCACTTGATCATCGCCTATCCAAGACCCCATGGATTGAATCTAGCCATAGTTATCTTGATCCTAAGTTGGTTGAAAATTTTAACTTGAAGAAAACCAAGCAACGTAGGGCTTGGTTAGTTTAGTTAGTCATAGGACAGAATAATTGAACTAGTGAAGGAATGTCCCATCAATATGAATGGATTAGATGCAAAAGCAAATTTAAACATAATACCATTAGGATCATATGATCGCTAATTGGCATGGATTAGTTGGAAAAACATCATGCAATACTAAACTATTATAATAAAACATTTACTTGATTTGACGAAGAAGGATATCAAAGCCAAGTGTGGGGAATCCCATATTTGTTAGGGAAATATCAGCCATGCAACCGAAGAGGAATTTCAAAAAGGATGCCAAATTTATGCAACCCATGTGGGGGAGATGGCCTATAATCAGGCACCAAGCCTTGAGAACCACCCAGTACTTGAGCAATTTGAAGATGTGTTTGTCGAGATTCCAGGTTTACCGTCTAAAAAAGACATTAACTTCCCTATAGACTTGGTACCTGGCACTGCACTGGTGTCCAAAACACCATAAAGGATAAGCACACCAGAACTCAAAGAATTATAATTGCAGCTAGAAGAGCTCTGAAAGAAAGGGTACATACGCCCAAGTGCATCACCTTGGGGTGCTCCAATCCATTTCATTAAAAAAAAGGATGGTACACTAAGATTGTGCTTTGATTTTCAGCAGTTGAACAAAGTCACAGCAAAGAATAAGTACCCCTTGTTGATAAATCTAAAGGGCAATAGATAAGATTATTTCTCTTTTTCATGATTACTTTTGATGTCCTTTTACTTTTTCTTACTTATTATCTTCTTCACTTATTATTATGTTCAAATATTATCAAACAACTACCAAAACAAGAAGAACAATAGTACACAAAAACACAGAATGTAAGCTGTAAGCCAGGGCCAAAACCTCTCCACTTGAGAGGAAAACTTGCAAAATCTCTTCTCTTATAAATTCTTCAATTGACAAATTCCAAGACCTTTAGACCAAGACCAAGTCCAACCTTTTTGAATGATGTGCTTCCCTTGTCCAAGTCAAACCCAGACAAATCTCTTCCAACAACACAACTTCAAATCCCAGCTTCAGAATTTCAGCCTCTACTGCAGGTCTGAAATTTTTCAACTCCTTGCAACTGCTACTACATCCACACGTGTGAGCAAAACTAACCTTCCAAGTCCTCCCAGCAACTTTGCTTGCCTTGCTTCCTTGTCTAGGGCTAGTAGGTGACCTAGTAGACCCTTCTTCCAGCACATTTGATCCCCTTCCAGCAGATAGAGAATTTCGACCTTGAGCTACAAACCCTAGCTTCTCTTCTTCACACATGTGAGAGAGAATCAGCCCAAAAACAATCTTTCTTCGTCCTCTACATTCTTCGCTTGCCATCTTGCTCTTCTCCTTCGCTTAAATGAGTGAGTGATGAATGCGTCTTCAGGAAGTCGAGTTCCCTCCTTTATATAGGCTTCTCAAGGTGGGCATGGCTCCTCAAAATAGGTCGACTTCCAAACTGCCAAGTCGACTTGGTCTTGAAGGGTATTTTGACACTTTCAAGACAAAAATAATTTTCTTTACAAGTTACAATGTGCCCGATGGGGTCTTCAACTTATTACAATGACTCTTTTGACTTCTTGACCTAGGACAAATCTTAGAAGCACTCAATGGGTGTTTGGACTATAAAATAAATACCTTGAGCATGAAACCCATGCTCAAAAAATAATAATAATAATTTTCTTTCATTTTACAATATACAGGAACCAAAAGTACATTTCATATTTATGAAGACCGAACCTAGTTACACATTTTTCAACACTCCCTCTTAACTAGGGAGGTATTCATAAATGGTACATGGACATTCTCAATCTGAAGAGATCTCATAAGAAGAATCGGATTGGTAAACGATATGTTTAGCATCATATCAACCAGCATTGTCATATAGCACAAACTTGACTAATAGCTCTATCTCTCCACAAGATCAGAGCACAATGTTGGTGAGACCAATGATTTATAGACACCATCGTCTTTGTCTCTTAAGGTACATACCCCACCCACGTGTTCACAGAGTATGACCTTCCTTCCTTGGACAATTCTTATCTTTGATAGCTAATCCTCAAAGAATATCGGTCCACGACTACTCTTATCTTGGATGCCCTACCTCATCTTCAAAGAGTATCGGATGCCAGATGCTTACCCAATCCTCCATTCTATCTTCCCGAGTGAAGACAAGAATGATGTGCATGTCTCTCCCTCTCAACCAGGGAGGATACATCAACCAAACAAAGCTTGTCTCTAAAATACACAAGCTTCTTATTAGGAAATGATTTTGTCAATATGTCAACTACCTACTCATCAGTGGAGATGTATTGTAGTTGCAGCACACCATCTTGCAATAGCTTCTGAATGTAGTGATACTTGTTGTTAATATGATTTGTCTTTCCATGAAATATTGGGTCTTCAAATAAGTGTATACAACTAGTGTTATCACAATGTATCATTGTACGGTCCATTGGTCCTTCAAATAGGTTGGATAGCAGCTTCCTTAACTAGACAGCTTCTTTGCTTACTTCACAGGCTGCAATATACTCAACCTCAGCACTACTCAAAGCAATTGTTTCTTGCTTTCTTCTCAACCATGAGATCATGGAGAATCCCAAACTGAAACATCCTCCTATATTGCTCCTTCCATCCTGCTCACTGCCTCCCCAATCGGAATCTACGTATCCAATCAAGTGGACATTATTCCTTCTATCATATTTCAGGCAGTAGCGGATGGTTCCCTGTAGACATATCAATATATATTTTTTTGCTATCCAATGATCATGCCTCAGCTCCACTTGGAATTGACTAAGAACATTTACCGCAAAACATATGTTTGGTAGAGTATTCACCAAGTACATCAATGAGCCAATCAATTGTTTATACTTGGAAGGATCCACATGGCTTGATTCGAAACTTCTTAGTCTTTTTAAGTTTGTGATCATCGGGATTTTCATTGGTTTGCAATCCATCATGTCAAACCTCTTCAACGTCCTAATCACATACTTTCCTTGACCTAGATAGATCTCATCAAGTCCTTGCCATACTTCTAGTCCCAAATAGTAGTGCATCAACCCTAGATCCCTTATGTCAAATTATGTTGCTAGTTGATTCTTACATTCTTTAATTCGACCTTCCACACCTATCAATAGAAGATCATCCACATATAGAAGAATGATTACTAGAGCTCCCTTCACAACCTTAATATAAAAGTTTGGATCAGCAAAACTTTTTGCGAAGACTAATCTCTGTAGGTATGCATCCATCCTAGCATACCATGCCTTTGGTGCTTGCTTGAGGCCATATAATGCCTTCTTTAATCTGCATACATATGCCTTTGTCTTTAATTTCAAATCCCAAGTGTTGTTCTATATAGACTTCCTCATCAATAGTGCCATTCAAGAATGCAGTCTTGACATCCATTTGGTGGATGTTCCATCCCATCGATGTTGCCAAAGGGACATGTTGTCGTTCAGATTGTACAAGCAACACGACAACAGCTCAGGGCGGAGGTTGTCACTCTGATCACTGCCCACTTCATTCTAGTTGTCTCCCAACCGCATGCTATGGGAAGTAGTCCCTATGGAAATGTGAAGGTGGAACAACAAAACCGAGAGACACGATTGAGTGGCCTAGCTACTTGGTTAAATTTAGCAAGACTCAAAGATTAGATTAGATTCATATATGAGGCCAGTGCCTTATGGAGTCAAAATTCTTGCTTATTATAATTTAAGAGCAAGTAATCGGATGGGCAACCACTGCTTAGATGCTTCACTAACCTATATGAGATGCAACTCCTAAGATTTAGATGAGATGCAGGGATCTTAGTTACTTTTAACATATATGCCTAGTCTAAATGGAACCTCTCCCCTAACTATTTTGAGCCCAGTCTTTAGAGTAGGTTGTGGGATGGAAACTAACAGGAAGCAAGCAAAGGCTTGATTGATGATACCTCCCCTTGTGTTCCAACCACCCACTACAAGGTCACTGTGTTAACAACTAAAAAGGTGTTGAATCCCTCAGGCTAGGTGAGAAAGGGTGGCCCTAGAAGTCTATCAACCAAGCTTATGCTTGAAGGTAAATTATTAGTGCAAGCTACGCTTATAATGCTTGTGCAATGAAATGGGCAAGTCTTGGGCTAAGATTGTTTTATTGTCTAAGTACTTAAGTTATAATTAATCTTCAATGACAAGAGCACTTATCAAATAAATGGAAAGACAATCTTATTACCAAGAGTGTGCCAATGTCAAATCCACAAGATACTTAATTAAGAGCAATTATTAAATTGCCAATGATTATCAACACAAGATGCCAATTACTCAAGATATTCCAATGATGATTATCGACAATCAACAACAATGCCACGATTATGCTCTTTAGACAATGCCAATATTGAAAGATGCTCAATTAGAATGACAATCATCAAAACTTAAGATGCCTATTGATTAAGATAGACAATAAAATTACCAAAGCTTCTTAAGAGTGTGAAAGGGCACAAGATTATGAACTCAACCTAGAGCAATTATCCAACAAATTTCTCAATAATGCTTCAATCAAAACGCCAATTAGATCTTAATGCCCAAATCTAAGAGATGCTCAATTAAGTCTCAATGTGTAATATCCCTAAGGAAAATTTGCAGTAATAAACAAAGCATTCACAAAGAAAACCAAACAGAAACTTTGCACACAAATCAAACCACGAGATAGAGCCAAAAACTGTGTTGCTAAGCCATTTTATTAATAAAACATGGGGTTACAACTAGTGCTTAGAAAGTGTGCACTTGGGCTTGCCCAAGGCAAGCTAGCAAAGCCCAAGTGAAGAAGATGAATTCCCCCCCAACTGTGTTGGCTATCTCCCCCTGGCTCTGTGCTGAACTGCCCGAAAAATGAGTTGTTGGCTGTGAATAATAGTTGCTAGGGCCTCCTCCAGTGTTCATAAAATTTCGGGAAATTAACCCCAAGCTCTCTACCAAATACCCACAAAACCCACGAAGGACTTATAGCCAAATACTGACCTTGGAATTTCAGCCCAATTTTCCTCAATGGATTTCTTGTTGGGTAATTCGACCCACCTGTAAATCTTGTTGTTGAATGCCCCCAAAATGACTACAATCACCAACAAATCTCCTTCCCGGAATCCCCCACAAGTTTCATCCCAAAATTCCCTTCTCTCCTCAACCCCCACGTGTGGCACTACCAAGGACTACACAGTGCCCACGTTGATGTTGTTGGAACTTCCCCACATTCACACTACGCTACTCCCAAATCGATCAAAAAAGGATAAGACTCCCTCCTTGGGCTGGCACTCGAAGTCCACCAAAGCAACAGGTGAGATTTCCGCTTGGAAACCTCTTGTGCTCAACAACGCTTGCAGAGTTAGCTTCAGCTCAAGCATGCTGGTCTAAGAGAAAACTCAAAAGATTAAGAATGTCAAAAATGATTGCCTCCTCTATTGTCAAAGGGCCTCCCAATTGCCCATGTGGACCCAACCATCGCCTTTCCCCCACCAATCTCCCTCCAATGAGTGTGTACTTCCTTATGGCTCGTATTTCTCTATGGGTGGTCCCCACTTACCACTAGCAATTCGATTTTCTCCCCCTTCTTCTAATGTTTGGGCCTCCCCTTAACTCCAAAATTCATGTGGGACCTATAAACCCACCTTTTCTAAGTGCAATACAAAATAAGACAAAATTGGGCAAAATTGATATTTCCCCTTAGCAATATTGCTAAGTGGGAATATCACAGTCCTTTCTGCCAAAACGTTGCTTATCCTCAAGCAACTGTAATGAAGGATGTTAAAGTATCTTCTCTCCCTCCCAAGTGGCATCCTCATCTGGTAGGTTCCTCCATCTGATCAAAAATTCTTTGATAGACCTGTTCCGCAAATGCCTTTCACAGGTGTCCAAAATAGCCTTCGACTCCAAAACTAAGTACCCCTCATCATCCATGGGTGGTAGCTCTGTAGTTGCAGTCAGCTACTACCCCAGTGCCTTTTTCAGATAAGACACATGAAAAATGTTGTGTACTCGGCTCCCTAACGTTAGCTCCAGCTCATATGCTACCTCCCCAACTCTCCTAGTGACTCGGTATAGCCCATAGAAGCGAGGCTTGAGCTTCTCGGCCCCCTTTTATTTGAGTGTTGATTGCCTATACAGTTGGAGCCTCAAGAAGACTAAGTCCCCAACCTCAAATCACCTCTCTACTCGACCCCTGTCTGCATAGAGCTTCTGTTGGTTCTGTGCAGTCTGCAAGTTATCTTTAAGAGCCCGCAAGATATCTTGACTCTCCTGTATCCAATCATTGGCCCTAGGGGCCTTGCTGTCTCCAAACATCACATCAACAAAAGATAGTGCATCTTAACCATACAAAGCGCTGAATGGGGACATACCTATGGACATGTGGTACGTGGTGTTGTAACAGTACCCGCCTAAGTGCAACCACCATATCCATGCACGTTGTTGGCTCGTCACGTAGTTACGTAGGTAACCCTCCAGCGATTTGTTGACTATCTTCATTTGCCCATCAGTCTAAGGGTGATAACTAGTACTCAAAGTGAGCTCTCTGCCCAATAGTTGAAATAGCTCTTGTCAAAATCCTCCCATGAACTTGCTCTCCCCATCATTGATAATGGTCTTCGGAAGACCAGGGAGCCGAAATACCTTCTTGAAAAACAATTTGGCCACCGGTGAGGTCGAGGGCCGGGCTGAGATGGCGAAAAAGTGTCCAAACTTCGTCAATCGGTCTACCACCACGTATATGCAGTCCTTGCCCTGCACTGTTGGCAACCTGGTAATAAAATCCATCGACACACTCTCCCATTTCCCTTTAGGAATAGGAAGACACTATAGTAACCCAGCAGGGTGTGTCTACTCACCCTTGTTCCTTTGGCATGTGTCACACTCTCGGACATGCCTCAGAACATCATCCTTAAGGCCCTTCCCTGCAAAGTGCTCCCTGATGGCCCTATATGTCTTGGTAAACCCCTTGTTAATTTTAGATAACAATGGTATGTTCTATGCTTTAGCACAATTTACTTCAATGTTCCTTTAGCAGCCCAATGACAATTTCCAATTATATCTAGTAGCAATCACATTAACTTAAACACATTGATAGTAAACGCAGATAGAACATAAAAACATGTGCAAAAAACAAGCCAAGACAAGAGGACACAAGATATGGTGGATGCCAGGGAAAAACCCTAATGTGGGGAAACCCTTTGATCAAGTCTTCTTATTATTCTTCAATAGTTCAGCAGAGAGAGAGTACAAATATTAAATTAACTTGCCCAAAACAGTCTTGCCAATTCAGCAATCAACTGCAGCCCTAACAGAAAGTCAACGGTGGTTAAAGTAGCTCCAAAATGTCTTCCAAGCAGCTCGATCAACAACTGATAAATTCGGCCTTCCAAGAGGGTCAAAGTTAGCGCGAAACAGATCAGTCAAACCAGTCAAAGAAAAAGAAAATGCTACTGAAAATTTTGCATTCAAATCTGAAGTCAACGATGAAGTCAAACCAATCAAACTTTCCCAATCACCTCGATTTTTGTGCCAAAGAGTGCGGCCTCCAAAAATCGAAATTATGCCTAAGAAAACGCAGTCAACGTTGGTCAAAGGTACCCTAGTCAACGTTGGTCAACGCTGTCTAGTTTCCTGAAATTTTCGGCCAACAAACATACCCAGAAATTTGTCCTCCTTTCATACATGCGAAGTAGAGAAACCTACCTCCAAGCTGTACGAAACAATCAAGAGAGGAGAGAGAGAGATATGTGATGAGATGAGTAATATCCAAATGAGAGAGAGGTCACTCCTATTTATACACTTCGTTGAGGGTAAGGAGACACATCCATTGGGCTTCATGAGCCTACATTTGACTGAGGTCGACCTTGACAATTTGTGCATGAGAGAGAATAAATTCAAAATTCCATTTCTGCTTGTCAGAATGAGATGATCTTTATATCAAAATTGGACCTCTCAAAAAGAGGAAACCAATGCAATAATCATCTCCATCATATGAGTTGTCCTAAGGTGGAATTTGGCCCTAGTTACCAATTTTAACACTCCCTTGCAACTAGGGAAAAGTCCACCTGCCAATCCATCTGTCATAATGCCATCTTGTCATCCTGTACCATCCCTCATCACGGCCCTGCTTTGTTGTTCTCTGCTGAACCATGAAGTAATAATGAAGAAGAAGTGATCAAGAGTGAGTCATAAGATCATACCACTCTCCACTGACCAAAGTTAGTCCTTGATAATAGATCAAGTTGTTGAACACCATGTATCCTAGTCATGAGTACAACAGTACACAATGCGTCCATCGGTAGTGTTATGGTCCCTAACCCTCTTTTCCCAACTCATTGGCTAGATGAGAGGTACTTCCCATGAGTCCCGAACTCTATAGGTAGGATGTGTGTTGGGGCATCAGTAGGAGAAGGTGAACCACTCATCCTGCTCATATACCATAGGAGAAGGTGAAACACTCATCTATGCATGTGTCAATCATAGGGGAAGGTGAACCACTCACCCTACATATATGTGTCCGGGTAGGGGAAGGTGAACCACTCACCCTACACACATGTCAACCATCATGGAGTATCACAGGGGAAGGTGAACCACTCACCTTGTACATAGCGAACCACTAGGGGAAGGTAAACCATTCACCCTATGGTCGCTCATAGCTCCAAGAAGTTGTCCAACTCATACGAGACCCTCATAGAAGGGTCATTACACGACTCCAAGTCTCTCTCAGAAGGTTGAGAATTTCACCTTCCCCAGAGGCTTCATGAGAATGTCTGTGACCTACTCATCTGTCCTAATGTGTTGGAGCCTTATTGCTCCTCGTTGTACCATATCCCAGATAAAGTGGTACTTGATATCAATGTGCTTGGAGCGGTTGTGGAACACGTGATTCGCTGATAGGCGAATCCAACCCCAGTTGTTGCAGAAGATCACAGTGGTATTTAGCATGTGCTCAAATAGCTCACTAAAGAGCTTCCTCAACTAAACTACTTCACAACAAGCCATACTTGCAACAATGTATTTAGCCTCAGCGATGCTTAGTGCAATTGATTTATGCTTCCTGCTGATCCAAGATATTGAAGCAGACCCCAAAGAGAAGCAGCACCCAAACATGTTCTTACGATCCACCACACTGCCAGCTCAGTTAGCATCTGAATATCCATGCGGCCTCAAGTTCCTGACCGTGTATCTCAGTCCACAGTGGATTGTGCCCCGAAGATATCCCAAGAGATTCTTAGCAGTAATCCAATGAATGTAATGAGGCTCGACCATAAACTAACTCAATGTGTTCACAGCGAAGCATATGTCAAGACGGTAAATGACCAAGAACATCAGGGCCCCCACAAGTTGACGATACTTGGAAAGGTTCGCTAATCTGGGCCCAGCAGCACTTCCACATAGCTTCTAAAATTTGAGTTCCATTGGAGTAGTCACGGACTTGCAGTCCACCATCCCACGTCTCTCAAGTAGCTTCACGATGTATTTTCCTTCAGAAAGGAAAATCTCACCTGTCTTTTGCCAGACCTCCAATCCTATGAAGTAATGCATCAGCCTTAGGTCCTTCATCTCGAATTCGAAAGCCAACTCCCTCTTGCATTGATGAATGAGAGGGTCATCACCTATCAAAAAGAGATCATCCACATAAAGGACCAGAATGAGGGGTTTGTCATTTTCAACCTTGAAGTATAGGTTCAGGTCAGCATCATTCCTTGTAAATCCCAGCTTCATAAGATAGCTATCAATCCTCTCATACCAAGCCCTAGGGGCTTGCTTCAACCCGTAGAGGGCCTTATTCAACCTGCATATATGTGTCTTACAATCTTGAGCTTCGAACCCCTCAAGTTGTTCCATAGAGACTTCCTCTTTAAGCGAACCATGCAAGAAGGCAGTTTTGACATCCATCTGGTGTAGGCTCCATCCTTACGAAGCGACAAGGGCTATGATCGAACAGACAGTGGTATATCGAGCAACTGGTGCAAATATCTCAACATAGTCTACTCCTTCCTTTTGAGAGGAGCCTCGAGCAACATATTTAGCCTTGAACTTTTCAGCACTTCCATCAGCTGCATGTTTGATCTTGAAAAGCCATTTTGAAGTGACCACAGACTTGTCCTTAGGTCTAGGAACCACATCCCAAACATCATTCTTCATGATCGACTCATACTCCTCGTTCATCACAACCTTCCAAACTTGATGCTTCACAGCTTCTTCGAATATGCAAGGCTCAGATTGTATAATGGTACTCATGGCAGCTAAGTAACCTTGGTACCTATTCAGCTTCTTTCTTTCATGAAATGTCCCCCTCGATGCAATATGTTTCTTAGCATCTTCAAGAGTATCTTTACGCCACAAAGGTCTTTTTCTTGAAGTGGTGAGCTCACTAGGAGGTGGATCAATGGGATCCAGCAAACCTTCAACATCGGGCATCGATTCATCAGATGGAGGTTCATCCTGTTTTTCTGCATCAACATCATCATTGTCCTTCCTAGGGATAGGAAGTTCTAGGGGCTTTCCTAAGAGCAGAATCTTCATCAAAAGTGACATCACCACTTAATTCCACTTCCCATTGACCAGGCACATAGATTCTATATGCCTTAGAAGTTTCATTGTAGCCCACAAATGTTCCTTTCTTCCCAGATGCATCTAGTTTGTTTCTTTTCTTTTTCGGCACATGAAAATATACGGAACAACCAAAAATTCTAAAATGAGAAACATCAGGTTTCTTACCGATAAAAACTTCTTTGGGTGTCTTGAAGTCCAATGCTTGATGTGGGCATCTATTTTGAACATACACAGCAGTGTTGTCAGCTTCTCCCCATAAGAACTTCAATAGACCTTGGTCATGAAGCATGGCAAGGGTGGCTTCTATGATAGTTTGATTCTTCCTTTCAGCAACACCATTTTGTTCAGGAGTATATGTAGTAGTGGTCTCCCTCTTAATGCCAGCTTCTCTAAAATAGTCTTTGAATTCATTTGACTCATATTTGGTACCATTATCAATCCTCAATATTTTGATCTTCTTCCCTGTTTGATTCCCGACCAAGGCTTTGAAAGAGCGAAACCATTTGAACACTTCAACCTTCTTCTTTATGAAATAGATCCATGTTTTGCGAGAGAAGTCATCCACAAAAATAGCATAGTACAAATATCCACCCAAAGATGTCACGGGCACCATACCTAATAGATCAGAATGGACTGGACCGATTGAAGAATATCAGTGGTTTGTGTTTCACTTGAGGGGAATGGTCCCCTTGTATGTTTTCCAACTTCACATCCCTGACAAACACCTTCATAATCTAAGTTGAATTCAGGCATCCCTGTGACCATCTTCCTTACATCAGGTAAGGCTTTGAAATGAAGGTGAGCAAATCTCTGGTGCCATAATTCGGATTGAAGAGAAGTATCACAAGTCATTGCTCCCAACGGACTTCCTCTAACCTGATAAAGACCTTCAACCATGAATCCAAGAGTGAATGCATCTCTTGGGTTCCTTTGCCAAACACAAACCTTCCCATCAATGAATGTCACCTTGAAACCTTTATCTTCCATCGCAAAAATAGAAACCAAGTTCTTTTTCAGATTAGGTACATATAGCACTTCTTATAAATGAAGAGTTTGACCTTGATTTAAGTGAAGAGTAACAGTCCCAATTCCTTTCACGAGATAAGTGGCATTATCCCCAAGCATAATCTCCATATTCGTCTTCTTTTCAATCTGATTAGAGAGAGCTCCTTTGTACCCAGTGAAGTGCCTTGAGGCACCACTATCAATCAACCAATGATCCAATGTATCTGGAGGAGAGGTGGTGGTGAGGGCAGAAATAAGATAAAATTCTTTTTGCTTTACAACATTAACTTCTTCATAGCTGGAGCTTCTCAACTTCTTGGGAGGACAACCATTTCAATTTCGAGCAACGGAAGCATTCCACTTTCCTTTATTATTGAACCTGTTGTTCCTTTGATTGTCATTGCCCTTAAAGTTGTTGTTATTGTTGTCATCATCTCTTGAAGTATCCTTCTTATGAGGACACTCTCTAGCAAAGTGGCCAAACCTGTTACAATTGAAGCATCTTCCTTTTCTTCCTTCTTTGAATCTCAGCTTAAACCCTTAACATTGATTTCTTGGACAAGTATTTTTCTTCCTCTTAGAATGAGCAGAGAAGGTGGTAGGATGTTTCCATGAGGGCTTGTCTCTTTCCATCATCCTTATTTCTTCTTGAGTGCATCTAGCCAATAATTCATCAAATCCCAGAATCCTATCATTGTTGAGGATGGTAGTGTTGAACACATCCCATTCTCTTGAAAGGCCTCCAAGAGCAATAAGAGTAAGCTCCCGGTCACCAATGACTTCTCCAATAGATAGGAGATCTTTCTTGATCTCGTTAATCCTCATGAAGTAGGATTGGATGGATTCTCCTCTATCCCTCTTGATGTCTTTCAACTTGTTCTTGAGAAAGAGAACTTGATTTGCATTATTTACTTTGAAAATCCCAACCAGCTTGTCATACATCTCCTTAGATGTTTCCAAATCAGAAATATAGGCAACCAAAGGCTAGTGAATAGAATCAACAATAATTTTCTTAGCTTTAACCTCTCCTTTCTTGTGCTTTGTTTATGCAGTTGCGAATGCATTTGAATGAGGCTCCACTACTCTTCCTTTGACATAGTCAATGGCATCATTTTCTTCCAATGTCAAATCTACAAACATCTTCCATGCATGATAGTCAGATTTGTCCTTAAGCTTGTCCTCGGATTTGAAGTAAGATGCAATCGTCATTGGGACTAGTTCCAAGTTCTTGTCCAATAGCTTCCCTTAGTGATTGTTTTTCCTCACTCTTGCTTGGGCTTTGTCTTCACCTGAGCTCTGAAACCATGTTAATTTTAGATAACAATGGTATATTCTATGCTTTAGCACAATTTACTTCAATGTTCCTTTAGCAGCCCAATGACAATTTCCAATTATATCCAATACCACTCACATTAACTTAAACACATTGATAGTAAATGTAGATAGAACATAAAAACATGTGCAGAAGACAAGCCAAGACGAGAGGACACAAGATATGGTGGATGCCAGAGAAAAACCCCAATGTGGGGAAACCCTTTGATCAAATCTTATTATTCTTCAATAGTTCAGCAGAGAAAGAGAGAGTACAAATATCAAATTAACTTGCCCAAAACAGTCCTGTCAAATCAACAGTCAACAGCAGCCTTAACTAGAAAACCAGTGGTAGTCAAAGCAACTCCAAAATGTCCTCTAAGTAGCTTGGTCAACAACAGATAAATTCGGCCTTCCAAGAGGGTCAAAATCAGCCCAAAATAGATCGTTCAAACCAGACAAAGGAGAGAGAAAATGTTGTTGTAAATTCTGCATTCAAAATATGAAGTCAACGTTGAAGTCAAACCAATGAAACTGTCCCAATCACCTCAATTTTTGTGCCAATGAGTGCAGCCTCCAAAAATCAAATTTTTTCCCGAGAAAACACAATCAACGTTGATCAAAGGCACCCTAGTCAACATTGGTCAACATTGTCTTGTTTCCTAAAATTTTCAGCCAGCAAACATACCCAGAAATTCATCCTCCTTTCACACGTGCAAAGTAGAGAAGCTTGCCTCCAAGCTGTACGAGCCAATCAAAAGAGGAGAGAGTGAGATATGTGATGATATGAGTGATATCCAAATGAGAGAGAGGTCACTCCTATTTATACACTTCATTGAGGGTGAGGAGACACATCCATTGGGCTTCATGAGCCTACATTTGACTGAGGACGACCTTGAAAATTTGTGCATGAGAGAATAAATTCAAAATTCCATTTCTGCATGTTAAAATGAGATGATATTTATATCAAAATTGGACCTCTCAAAAAGAGGAATCCAATGCAATAATCATCTCCATCATATGAATTGTTCTAAGGTGGAATTTGGCCCTGGTTCCCAATTTTAACACCCCTGATGCCCTGATAATGGTGAGTCATGGGTTGCATGCATGATCTTCGCCCTCAACTGGGAGTTGGGGACTAAATAAATCCAATCCCAGAAGTAAATCACCTCGTTCATCACCTTATCCCGGTCATCCACCACTGCACCGTCAAGGACCTCACATACAAAACGGTCCTTGGAATACTCTGCCAGTAACTATGGCCTCCAGTCAGGTGCAATGCTCATTAATGAAAGGGTAGTCGGCCTCCTGGACAACGCATCAGCTACCACATTGTGCTTCCCTTTGACATACTCAATGTCAAAGTCGTATGCCTGGAGCTTGCTCACCCACTTCTATTGCCTCTCCTGCAACTGCTTTTGTTCCAGGAAGAATTTGAGATTGTTGTGATCTATTTAGACTCGAAACTTGTTTCCCACCAAGTATTGCCTGAACTTGGCTAGCACATGCATGATGGCTAGCATCTCCTTGTCGTAAACGAAGTACAATCTCTCATGGGGTAGTAGCTTCCAGCTCTCGAAAGCTATCCGGTGTCCCCCCACATCAAAACAATTCCTACACCCTCCCTTGATGCATCACACTCAAGCACAAAGGGTTGTGTGAAATTGAGTGCCAACACCGGACAGCTACTCATGACCTGTTTGAGGCGCTCAAAAGCCTCCTGGGCCCCATCTATCCACTCGAACTCCCCCTTTGTCAAATTGGTGAGGGGAGATGCCAACTGAGAGAAGCCCTTCACAAACTTCCGGTAGTATGTACAGATTCCCACAAAACACCTCAACTTCGTCACATTATGGGGCTCTGGCCAATCCTGGATGGCCCTGATCTTCTCCTTGGGGACTCTCACACCATCATCCCCAATAATGTACCCTAGATAGAGCATCTCCATCAAACCAAACTCACACTTGCACAAATTAGTGTAAAAACGTTGCTCCCCCAAAATATGCAACATTGTCTCTAAATGCTGCAAGTGTTCCTCCCAGGTCTGGTTGTAGATCAAGATATCATCAAAGAACACCAACCCGAATTTCTGCAACTACCCACTAAACATGTGGTTCATGCAGGATTGGAAGATGGTTGGTGTGTTGGTTAGCCTGAAGGGCATAATCAAGAACTCGAAGTGCCCACAGTGGCACCTGAAAGTTGTCTTAGGGGCATCCTGGTCCCTCACCCCGATCTGGTGGTACCCCGAATGCAAGTCAATCTTGGAGAAAAACTTAACCCCCTCAGCTCCTCCATCAGCTCATCTATGCGTGGAAGGGGTAACAGCTCTTCAGGGTCTTCTTGTTGAGGGCCCGGTAGTCTATGCACATGTGTAAGGACCCATCCTTCTTCTTCACCAAGACAATTGATGAAGCAAAAGGGTTGGAACTAGGCCTGATGTGCCCAAGTGCCAACAACTCGTGAATGGCCCTCTCAATCTCATCCCTATATGCCTTGGGATGTCTATAAGTGGTAGTGATCACGGCTTGTACCCCCGACTCCAACTCAATGGTATGCTCGAAACCCCAATTAGGTGGTTGCCCAGGCGGTATGTCTCCAAACACCACTAGGTACCTATCCAAAATAGCCTGTATGTCTGGGTGTGGTGGCTTGGGCTAACCACCAACCTCAAAAATCCTCAACTCCACGGCCCACTCAATGTCGCCATGCCTCAACTCAGCCTCCATCCTGTGGGCCGAAACAATTTGTGGAGGGTAAGAGTGCATACCCTACAACAAAATCAATTTGCCATCCGGCCCTGTGAATTCCATCTCTAGCTTCCTCCAATCGGTAGTGACTCAACCAAGCGAATAGGGCCACTAGACACCCATCACCACATTGGTGTCTCGCACATCCACCACAAAAAAGTGGTCTGTCACTGAATAGTTCCCCATGGTCACTGTCAAGGCAGGAACATAGTGTGTGCACTATATGGTTGTCTCCCGGCACAAGAACCGAAAATCCCTCAAACTCCTCCGTTGTGATGCCCCTCCTCTAAACAATCTATGTATCGATGCAATTGTGGGTAGCCCCACTGTCCACCAAAACTAAGACATGTTGCCCCTGCACGCTGCCCCTGATCCTCAAGATCAAAAACTTGGGTACCCCACACAAAGATGCTAGGACCCCTCCTACTGGTGCGAAGGGAGCTCCCCTTGGTGGTGGTGGTGGTGGTGGTCCCCTCTCGACACGAGCTATGTTGTCATCTCCACCCACTTCCAACTCTACATCATCCTCTAGGTCACTGTCAGAAAATACCTCAATGTAATGGGCCTTCCTGTTGTGCATCTATGGCCTGTTGCCCATGGTTCCTGACAGGTGAAACACAACTTCCTCCTCCGACGGTCTCTCCGGGTCCCCTCATCCAGCTATCCATGCCCCTGGTTGGCTCTCGGTGGTGAATCCATAATGTCTCTTCCCTTCTGTTGGAAACCCTGCCTAGGTGGTAAAGATGCTCTAGCACTGGGTAGAGAGCATCTTACAAATCTCGGGTCCTCACCACTACGTCCTGCAAGGTAGTGGGCCTATTGGACCTCACTAATCCATTCAATGGCTCTGTTATCCCCTCTACAAACATGAAGACCCTCCTAGCCTCTGATAGATCAGGGACTGTCACTAACAACCTTAGAAACTTTGAGATGTAGGCCTTAGCACTTCCTGTCTGTTTGAACCTTGACAGCTCCCCAAAATGCTCCTCCGGGTCTCCTCTCGAAATGCACCAGCACCCTCTGGGTGAAATCCTTGTAGGTTGTCACTCCGATGCCCCATCATGGTTAGCCCATGGAACCACCAGTCATGGGCTTCCCGTTCTAAATGCAAAGTGGTAATTTTAATTACCTCTCCTTCCGTCATCTGATTAAGCTGGAAGTAGACATTCAGCTTCTCAAGCCATGCTTTCGCTAAGCTCTTGGACGAACCATCGAAAGTTGGGAGGAGCAATCACCCCATGGTGAGTTGTAAATCAGCACCTTCCTCCACCTTGCCCTTTTCCCTTGTTATTACCTTTTAGCTGACAAAAGTCCCTTAAGGTAATGGCCTCTCTAAACTCTGGCCCATAGGACTTATACTCCACAAAATAGTCCACCATGGGCATCTCCTTTCGCCCTTGCGGCCCTCCAACACCAGATGCTACAAATGTGGGAATAGTGGACCTGGGTGGTGTGCTGGGAATGAGGGGTGTGTTGGGGCCATGACCCCCTTGGTGATGCGAAGTACTGGAATCCCCACCAATTTGGAATTCCCCTTGAATCCCTTTGCTCCTGTTGTTACTGCAATTTTGTTGCCTTAATACCCTTAGACTAATCCTGCACGGCCTTGAGAAGATGTTGGGAAAACTCCTCTTTACTCCTATCTCTCTCGTTATCCCCCATGTTTGTCCTTTCGACCTCTAGTTCAACTATCACTAGATCTGGGGTAATTTGCAGTTGTCTCTCTCTATTCATGTACCTCTACCTCTAGTAAATTACGTTTTGTTGGTCTTCTGGTGTCATACATTGATGTTGCTCCCACAGGCTGAGCCAAGACTATGAGCTACTATGAGCTCTGATACCACAGTAATATCCCTAAGGAAAAATTACAATAATAAACAAAGCATGCATAGAGAAAAACACAAAGAATATTTGCACACAAATCAGACCACGAGAGAGAGCCAAAAACTGCATTGCTAGGCCATTTTATTAATAAAACATGCGGTTACAACTGGTGCTTGGAAAGTGTGCACCTGGGATTGTCCAATGCAAGCTAGTAAAGCCCAAGTGAAGAAGATGAATTCCCTCCCAAGTGTGTTGACTGATCTCCCCTTGGCTCTGTGTTGAACTGCATAAAAAATGAGTTGTTGGATGTGAATAATAGTTGCTAGGGCCTCCTCCGATGCTCAGAAAATTCCGGGAAATTAACCCCGCGCTCTCCACCAAATACCCACAAAAACCCACGAAGGAATTGGCCAAATGTTGACCTTGGAATTTCAGCCCAATTTCCCTTAATGGCTCCGCCGCTGGGTAATTCGACCCACAGTTAAATCTTGTTGCTGAATGCCCCCAAAATGACTGCAATCACCAACAAATCTACTTCCCGGACTCCCCCACAAGTTTCAGCCCAAAATTCCCTTCTCTCCTCAACCCCCACATG
Organism: Pinus taeda; assembly: GCA_000404065.3. Lineage (NCBI taxonomy): Eukaryota > Viridiplantae > Streptophyta > Pinopsida > Pinales > Pinaceae > Pinus > Pinus taeda. The sequence goes on from APFE031341104.1 coordinate 52,347, forward strand.
TGGCACTACCAAGGAGTGCATAGTGCCTACGTTGCTGCTGCTAGAACTTCCCCACACTCACACTACGTTGCTCCCAGATCAATCTAAAAAGGATGAGACTCCCTCCTTGGGCTAGCACTCGAAGTTCACTGAAGCAAGGGGTGAGATTTCCGCCCGGAAACCTCTTGTGCTCAACAGCACTTGCAGACTTGACTTCAGCGCAAATGTGCTAGTCTAAGAGAAAACTCAAATGAACAAGAATGTCAAAAATAATTGCCACCTCCTCTTTTGTCAAAGGGCCTCCCCAATTTCCCATGTAGGCCCAACCATCGACTTTCCCCCACCAATCTCCCTCCATTGAGTGTGTACTTCTTTGTGGGTTGTATTTCTCTATGGGTGGCCCTCACTTACCACTAGCAATGCGATTTTCTCCCCCTTCTTCCAATGTTTGGGCCTCCCCTTAACTCCAAAATTCATGTGGGACCTCTAAACCCACCTTTCCTAAGTGCAAGTACGAAATAAGACAAAATTGGGCAAAATTGATATTTCCCCCTAGCAATATTGCTACTGGGAATATCACACAATATGCCAATACTTAAGATAGACAACACAATGTGTTTAGCAATTATCAATGATTGCTTAGCAATGTTCGATTAGATGCTTAAGCCAATTAGATCAATGAAACTTCAATGCCCAAAGTAACTTAAACAATTCAACAAGATTAGAATTATGATGTGTGAGTGGTTACTTAGTGCAAAATTAACGATTCCTTAAAGACTATGGATGAGCTTACAAGTAAACAAACAAACGTTAGCCCTCAAGTAACAATGCTAAGAAAATCTTCTTCACAATAGCACTTAGCAACATTAATGAGATGAGCACTAATTAGCCTTTAGGACAGCAGTAAGTAAATCACGTTAGATCTAGGAAATGACAAACATATATGAACCAAAAATGAGCAATGAGACGCCTAACGACTTGCCTAGTAAAAATATGAATTAACAAGCACTTTTTATGATGTAGCTTCAAAATATATCAGATCTTCTTTCACTTATGACAGTCAGTAAATAAACATATAAAGAGCTTGATGACAAATGCCCAAATCATGCAATTAATTCCTGAATATGTTAGGCAAATTTTGAGTTAATTTTAGGGCACTTTAATGAGTGTTGTCACTGTTATGAGAAATTTATGACAGCTGTAATAAAAGAGTGAAGCAATGAAGGTTTAGAGGTCAAACCCTAAGCCCAAGGCCTTGTAGATCACTTGCCCAAAGTGCCAAAGAATTCTCCAAGGTACTTGGCACCTGAAAACACCAACTTAGAGCCAATTTCTCTGCAAAACGCACCAAGTATTCCATCCCAAAATCAAATTTACCCACAGTGATGGAAAAGAGGGCAAATTAGGGCCAAGAGAGGCCAACGCTAAGCCCTAGAGGGCCCTTATTTGGCAATCCTCATGAATTGTTTGCAGTGGATTTGGCATCTAAATTAAGAGGCTACAACCTACCTACAAGGTTGGAGAAGTTGTTACCCAAATTCGTGTGCTCATTGATCTCATTCAAAGATATCTTAAATCTGTCCCTACTTTTTTCTCTCATAAACTTGCAGATCTGAAATCTTTTTCTTTTGTCGCGAAAAAAATTAATATAGGATTTGCATATTTGCATTTATTGATTTGTTTGCATTTACCTTGGCTTGTTGAGTCGAAGACTCTACAAGGATCCATGTTGATGTTCTTCACAATGAGATTATTGCAAATATTGCAAGAAACACATAAAAGGAGGGGCATTCTTGTGTTGAAACAATACTCGACTGGTATAAGAGGCCAAGTTGCCTCACGTGACGCAAGAGACATTTGACCCATCAGATTGGAAATGAAAAAAAAAAGTCCAAGGAATTTGAAGAAGGCAAGGCTAGGTGGAAAAATATAGACGTTGAAATAAGGAGGAAAAGGCAACTTGCCATCATGATGACATCCAAATCCCAAACAAATACTAGTGTTGAAGGCTCTTCCTCTAACCCTTCTACCAATTTTAGGGAAGGAATTACGAGACTTTTTCAATAGACAATGGAACTGACCGCATATCTCATAATATTGAGGGCATCTGAAGATAAAGTGATTCATGTTTTTGTCTACTACCTGTGGCAATGTCAGTACAATTTGTTCTCCAACCAAATCTAGTGCTCAACTTCCACCCAAAGCTTGTAAAATCCCACTCTGAGTTGGCCTAAGGGTGTCCTACACCCATGCATCCAATGTCAAAGCATGTAAGGGGGCCAAAGTATGAGGTCATCCCTTAGCTCCAAGAAGTGTTTTGCATAAAAGGGCATCAACTATTGACTTCATTCACGCATCAACCAACTTAATTCTTTCCTCACTATTGAATTTCCTCAGAAATTCCTGCACTATTGACTTCATTCACGCATCAACCAACCAGCAATTGATCCATGACATCACATTTAAACTAATTGTTCATTGATCAATTCGGACAAGATCAATTCATTAACCAAAACAACGATATACTACAGGTGTATTTTGCACAGCAACAATACTCAGTGCGCAGCCAATTTGTCTTCAATGATTAGCGTACAGAGCCATCACATGAGTGCACACATATGTAAATATTATAACAATCAATTGTTACATGGTGAACATATTCGACCCATTCGCATTGGTTAACTGGCCTTACTTCATAAGCAAATCGCATTATTCATTACAAATCACAAAAGTCAATTCTCTTCAGGATACCAATCACATCTTGATCAACAGATTACTCACACAGGTTATGATGCCAAACACACAGGAGATTATACCATCGACTAACCAGACTAATGTGCAGTGACTGTAACAATTAAACATTGTCAATTCGCATCACCATCAATCTTCAGACACATTACTTCATATTATTTCCACAGGGTAATTTCATTTGCACAGTATTCAATCACACTGCGACTCATCCACCATATGTCAATGCTTTCAAGGGAGAAATAAATTACTCTATGCTCGGACCATATACCTCAGTGATTACATTTAACTTAGTTTGCACGCACTCGAGGTATACATCTACTTGCATCAACGCAAAGGGCTGACATTCGACCTCACATTTACTGTTATTCGCGCCTATTCTTGTGCTTTATTTTTCATATGTAGATCACACATATGTACTGGCACTCTAATCACATCAATAAACCAGCTCAATCATATCGATTACAGGATTTAACAATTTTCTACGCACGATGTTATCACTGGACTCCCAAAACACTCTTTATCCAACCTCTGATCAATCAACAACATGACCAAGACAATTTAAATTTATCCCCATCGCACCCAGGACAAAACAAGAAAACAAATAGAACCTATTTCTTTAATCAAATTGAACCAAAAAAGCCTTTTCCTTTATGATCATTGTTTGAGGCCTTTCGGCCTACTCTTGTCAGTCTTTAGGGACCGATCTTGCAAAACCCTTTCTTAACCAAACCTTGCTCTGATACCATGTTGAATTTTCATGATTTTCTAGACTGATAATTACTTCCAATGATTTCTTCATTAATTTATCTTGCGTCACGTTCATCATTAAGCAATTATACATATAAAATCTCAACTATAAAACAATAATGACAGTAGGATCAAGAAAAGACAGCCAAACACAGGAGACGCAAAAAATTATCTTGGGAAAACCCTAACCAGGGAAAAAACCTAGCAACCTTTTCTTAGAGAAATTTGTCCAATTCAACAAAAGATACAATCTAATTTTCCAGTCAAAAACAAAGTCAAACTGTCCCCAAACATACCCAGGTCAAATATAGTCAACTAGAGACAAATTCGGCCTCCTGCACTTTCCTCAGAAATTTCGGTCTGCTGCCTCAAAAATCGTCCTAAACTCCCACGTGTGAATAGAGTATGAATATGAGTGATCTGAATTGGTGCCAAGCGGACAAGGACGAATTGCCTTTATATAGTGATCTAATGAGCCCAAATAGGTGTGTCTATTGGGGTTGGCCAACATGAACTTCTTGGAGCTGACCTTAAACAAATTAATTTAATTCAAATCTTAAATTTGACTTTCCCTCCATTTAAAATTTCTTTCATGGCCAACTTGGAGTAGCTGGGAATACCAACCACAGCTACCCCAAAATTCAACAATTATGGTTGGGCTACATCAAAAGTGATAAGTAGAAATTACAAGTCATAAGTGTTGGAAATTGTAACTAGGTTTGGACTTCATAATAACCTATTTGTAAACATGACATTGTATTCTTTGTATAAAGAAAGAAAAGAAAAATATTATTTTATGTAAAGCATGGGTTTCATGCTCAAGTTTAGGTCAAAAGCATGTTCTTCGTGCTTATAGGTTTTTCAGATTTCTAGGTCTTTCTAGGACAAAGAAGAAATTATGTCATGTATTATAGTCCTATTTGGACTCTTTGTATAACAAGAAAATATTTGTTTTGAGTCAAGAAAATTCATTTATTCTTCCAAGACCAAGCCGGCCCAGGCAACAAGAAGTCGGCCTAAGGGAGGGTTATTCGACCCCTCAATAAGGCTATAGATAAGAGGTACTTCGACTCATTTGGAACGCACTCTCAATCAAGTTCAATCTGCAATAGAGAAGGAGAAAGAAGAGCGAAGAAGTCAAGGAAGCAAGGTCTCTTGGGAAACTATCTTTTATGTCCACACGTGCGAGGTCTCCTAGGGTTTCGATGCGAGTTGCAAGGGTCGAGATTGCAGGACAAGATTGCAATGCAAAGTTGTAGTGCCAAGTTGTAGGGCCAAAATTTTGGATTGCAGGTGAGGTGACTCTTGCAAATCTTGGAAGAACTGATTCGCTGGAAAGAGATCGTGTTGTTGGGTTGGCTTGGTGCTTGGGAGGATTTTGGCTTTGGTCTTTGGGTCTTGGAAATCTCAATGTGAACAAATTCTGTAAGAAAAGCATTTTTTGGGGTTTTCCCCTCCTTTGAGGGGTTTTGCCCTAGCTTGGAGCCTATATCTTGTGTACTTTGTCTTTTTGTGAATCTTCAATGTTTTGGGAATTGCTTGATGAACAAGATCTAATAAAGTAATAAAAGGCCAACACATACCAAAAGTGATTATCAAGTTAAGGAAAGTCTCTATAATCTCTAAGTCTCCTAATTTTCCAACATGGTATTAGAGCTAAAGGTGCAAGAAGGAGACTAAAGATCACATCCTAGTTGGCACTATGGCAAGGGTTATGAAGAAGGGTTTCAAGTTTCTTGGGAATCTCGCTACTTCCATCAAGGGTTGCATCCTAAAGATGATCTCCAAGCTAGCAAAAGAAGTAATGGACGAGAATGTATGGGTCATTGGCAATGGTGCTTCTAGACATATGACAGGTGAATGCAGTCAACTCCAAAAGGAACTTCCTCTCAGTCTATCGAACTTGGAGACAAGAAGATCTATCCAGTGAAAGGGATTGAATCTACTTCATTAGAGCTCGAGTCTGGCGAGAGTGCTCACCTCAACAACATTCTATATGTTCCAAGTTTGAAGAAAAACTTACTTTCTATTTCTTGTCTAGAGGATAAGGGTGATAGAATTGCTTTCGTTGATGGCAAGGAATTGGTTTGAGGTAAGGGCTCTAGTATTGATTGGGATTCGTGAAGGGACATTATATAGACTTTTTACACCTCTATCTCAAAAAGGTATGGCATAGAAGGTATGGACACCTTCATTATAAGATTTTGCCATTTCTAAATCAGATGGTCAATGGCATCCTTGAATTGAAGGAAGAACATGAAGGGACTTGTAAGGGGTGCGTTTTAGGCAAGAATGTGAAAAAACCATTTACAAGAAGTGACTCATACACTAGGATGTATGTGGTCCTATGGCAGTAAAATCTCTAGGTGGGCATCAATATTACTTGACATTCATTGATGATTTCTCAAGGAAGATTTGGTTATACCTCCTCAAGAACAAAGATGAGGTATTCGAGAATTTCAAGAATTCAAGAATGAAGTGGAGAATCAGACTAAAAGAAAGATCAAGACTCTGAGATTAGACAATGGTGGAGAATATACCTCCAAAGAACTAATAGCATTCTACAAGGAAGCAGGGATTAAGAGGGAGCTTATTGTTCCTTATAATCCTAAACAAAATGGTGTGGCCAAAAGAAAGAACAGAACAATTGAAGAATTTGTCAAGGCCATGCTACATGATCAAGATCTCCCTCAATTCCTATGGGGAGAAGCATGTGTGATAGTTGTTTACTTGCAGAACCGAAGTCCTCATAAGATTCTCAACAACATAACCACGAAAGAAGCATTTACAAGAAAGAAGCCAAGTGTGGATCATCTTTGAATATTTGGCTGCTTTTTATACACATTATTCTTAGGACAAAAGGAAGAAGTTGGATCCTACCAGTATGAAGGGCATCTTTTTTGGATATAGTGCTTCATCAAAAGCTTACAAAATCTATATGAAGGAGGATCATCGGATTGAAGTAAGCATGGATGTCATCTTTGATGAAAGTATAGCTTATAAGAAATCTAAGGATGCTCTAGTCGACTCTGATGAAGAAGAGATACCTATCTTTGAGGATATCATGAGGTAAATCGATGGTCAAGAACCAACATCAACTCAAGAAGATGTTGAAGGTCCTAGTGAGCCTGTGCAACAAGTAATTGTTCCTGAAAATCAAAAGAGGCCTGCTTGGTTGAGAACTACTCTACAAGAAGTAGAAAGACACACAGCAAAGGGAGCCTTTAAGGAAATTAAAAGACCAAAAAGGTATTTTGGATATGCAGCATATATGACAAAGCTCAGTGAAGTTGAAGCTTCCTCCTATGAAGATGTAGCTAAACATCAAGAGTGGAGGAATGCAATGCAGGAAGAATACCTGTCAATTATGAAGAATGATGTTTGGGAAATTGTTCCTAGGCCAAGTGACAAATCGATAGTCACTTCAAAGTGGATATATAAGATAAAGCACGTTGCGAATGGGAGCATTGATAAATACAAAGCAAGGTTTGTAGCAAGAGGCTTCTCATAGAAAGAAGGTATTGATTACGAAGAAACCTTTGCTCCTACAGCTAGATATACAACAATTAGGTCACTTGTTTCTTTGGCTGCTACTATGGGATGGAACATCCATCAAATGGATGTTAAGATAGATTTTCTGAATGGGACTATTGAGCAAGAAGAGGTTTACATTGAGCAGCCTCAAGGATTTGAAATAAATTAGAGGGAGAGTCTGTAGACTGAAGAAGGTTCCATATGGCTTAAAGCAAGCACCTAGAGCTTGGTATGCAAGAATGGATACATACCTATTGAAAATTGGTTTTGCCAAGAGTTCTGCAAATCCTAGCCTACACATCAAGGTGGTCCAGGGTGAACTAGTCATCATATTATTGTATGTGGATGATCTACTTGTTACAGGTGTAAAGCATCGAATTCAGGGATGCAAGTAGTTAGCAGTCGAGTTTGATATGAAGGATCGGGGATTATGCATTATTACTAGGGACAAGAAGTTTGGCAGAAGCAAGGTGAAATATATCTTGTTCAAGGTAAATATGTGATCAAGATTCTTCAAAAATTTGGCATGATGGACAGCAAGCCTATGATGACTCCTATGATTACCAATCTAAAGAAGTTGAAGAGTTCAGATTCTAGTCCAATGGATCCTACTTGCTACAGATAGTTGATTGGGTCCTCGATGTATCTGGTAAATACAAGACCTAACATTTGTTTTGCAATAAATGTCCTCAGTCAATTTTAGATGGAGCCAAAGCATGACCATTGGATAGCATCCAAACACATCTTAAGATACTTGTGTGCAACCATACATCGTTTCCTCATGTATAATGGTAATGAGATCAAACTCATGGGATATACAGATTCTAAATGGGGTGCCAGTGAGACATATGGAAGAAGCACAACAAGTGGATGCTTCAACTTAGGATCTTCCATGGTCTCATAGATGACGAGAAAGCAGAATACAGTTGCTTTAAGTAGTGTTGAAGCTGAGTATTTTTCTATAAGTGAGGTCTGTCAGAAAGTTGTTTGGCTCAGGTAGTTATTATCAAATTTGTTCGAAGGACCACTTAGCCCTACACATATACATTGTGACCATGAAAGTTGTATAAGATTAACAGAAGACTTGGTGTTTCATGCTAAGATGAAGCATATAAACAATAAGTACCATTACATCAGAAGCTTCGTACGAGATGGGATTGTGAAGCTGCATTATATACCTACAGATGAACTGGTAACAGATATTTTGACTAAGGCATTACCAAACAAGAAGCTTGTGTACTAGAGAAACAAGCTTGGTTTGGTAGACATCTCTTCCCTAATTGAGAGGGAGTGATGTTGGATAGTTCTTATCTTTATGTGTCATGCACTAAACTAGGACTAACAGTTGTAAGTCTTAGTGAAGGCCATAAGGAAAGAATGGAGTTCAGAAAATTAGATAAGCATCTGAGATTGGAACTTCTTATGGATTGTAGAATCCAAGAAAGAAATTGTAGACCGATACTCCTTGAAAATGAGGTAGGGCATCCAAGATAAGGGTAGTCGAAGAGGACTAATATTCTTTGAGGATTCAAGATTGGAAATCCAAGATAAGAATAGTCCTAAAGGACATACCCGGTGAACGTCTGGATGAGGTGTGTGCCTTAGAGGTAGTGTGGCAGCTCACATAAAGCCTCCCAACATCATGCTCTCTAATGAAGATGACCTTGTCTAGTTAAGGCCTTCAATGACAATGTTGGTTGTGATATAGATGCTTGACAAAGATGGCTTATCAGTCTGACCCTTCTTATGAGAATGCTTCAAGATTGAGATTCCTTGTACCTCATGATGGGATTATGAATACCTCCCTAGTTAAGAGGAGTGTTGGAAATTGTAACTAGGTTCGATCTTCATAATGACCTATTTGTAAACATGACATTGTATACTTTGTATAAAGAAAGAAAAAGAAAGAAAAGCATGGGTTTCATGCTCGAGTTTAGGTCAAATGCATGTTCTTCATGCTTATAAGTTTTTCTAGGTCTTTCTAGGACAAAGAAGAAATTATGTCATGGCCTAAGGGATGGCTATTCGACCCCTCAAGAAGGTTATAAATAAGAGGGACTTCAACTCATTTGGAACACGCCCTCAAGCAAGTTCGAGCTGCAATAGTGAAGGCAAAAGACGAGAGAAAAAGTCAAGGAGAAAGAAGAAGTCAAAGAAGCAAGGTCTCTTAGGAAACTGCCTTTTTTGTCCACATGTGCGAGGTCCCTTGGGGTTTCTGTGCGAGTTGCAAGGGCCAAGATTGCAGTACGAAGTTGCAGTGCCAAGTTGCAAGGCTGAAATTCTGGATTGCAAGTGGGATGACTCTTGTAGATCTTGGAAGAACTAATTCGTTGGAAAGATATCATGTTTTGGGGTTGGCTTGGTGCTTGGGAGGATCTTGGCTTTTGGTTTTTGACTCTTGGAAGTCTCATTGTGAATAGATTCTATAAGAGAAGCATTTTTCTGGGTTTTCCCCTTGGAGGGGTTTTTGCCCTAGCTTGGAGCCTATATCTTGTGTACTTTGTCTTGTTGTGATCTTCATTGTTTTGGTAATTGCTTGATGAACAAGATCTAATAAAGTAATAAAAGGCCAACACATATCACAAGTAATTATCAAGTTAAGGAAAATATCTATAATCTCTAAGTCTCCTGATTTTCCAACAAGAAGGCCTTGGGCAGACAATGTAAAGATTGTATGTTGGCATGGTGGAAGTAAAAGGTTCATTAAGGTTAAATAATGAATAGCACCTTTAGGCTTATGAGAATATGCATGCATAATGATATGCTTTAGTTGTTATAAAATCCATCGGTTATTATAGTTTTTGTTGATATATTTCCTCATTAGAGGAGTCCAATGCACACTTAGCTCATTAAATCTATCAAAATCCAACATTGTTTAATATATGCTTGAGCTCTATCAATTTCAATAACATGGCACATCATGAACCTTCAACTAGCCAATGCTTTGAAAATCGGCTAGTTCAAATCAATTAAGTGGATCTAGCTGTCGAACAAACCTTTGAGGCTTGAACAAATTCAACATGCTGATTTGGTGACAAATCAATTGGTTCAAGGTTAAACCAGCCAATTCTTGCCCCAAATCGACCTCTACAACCATACATGCCTAAAATGAAAAAAGGTGTAAAACAGAAAAGAAAAAAGAAAAAAACATTGGTAGCACAAGCCCATGTGCTTGTAGTATCCGAACCAAATGGTGATCCTAACTTTGATAATGATGATGCAAATGAAGATCCCATTCCAAGCCCTAGGAATGAGTTTGATGATTGATCATTACAATATGTAGTTATTGGTTGTAGCTTGTAGCATGATGTTTCTTGGACCCTAAAGGCCATCTTAAGTCTTAATGTTTATGTAGGATTTGAAACAAAGGGTGATCCTAACTCTGATCGTGATGATGCAAATGAGGATCCCGTTCCAAGCTGTGGGGATGAGTTTGATGATTGATCATTTGCAATACGAGTCACTGGTTGTAGATTGTAGCATGATGTTTATTGGACTCTAAAGGCCATTTAAAGTCTCAATGTTTATGTATTTTCTTTCAGATATGTATTACACTCAATGCCATTTTATTATATTCACCCTTACATGTTATACATACATACATACATACATACATATATATATATATATATATATATATATATATATAAGCAACTTCAGATATTTAGTGTCTAATGGTTTGGATTTAAGAGAAGTGATCTGAGCACTTGGAACTTATGTGCAAAGCAACAACCACCCTTCATTAGATCAGAGTTGATAGCATAAAAATCCACAAGAAAAATTACTTGAGGAGATTGAGCCAAGTCAACTTGCTTGAAAAATACACTAAACAAAATATTTAATACTAAATCTATTTAACATGGGTATCCAAGCTTTTGGAGAAGTGTATTAGACCCCCAATAAACCCACGGTGGCGTAGGGAAGTCAATAGTAAACATTCATCCTAAATATAATCTATTTTTGGTGAAACTTTGCCCAAAAACACAATTGACTTTGTCCAAATCATCTTACCCATCGATGTTGTGAAAATCATCTTATTAATTTCCCTTGTGGAAATTGCCAATAGATGTGAAAATCGCCTCGCTTGTCAGCTATACGAAAACCGAGAAAGAGTTGCCAAGTATGAAGGTCGACTCAGTGAACAGATTTACATTTCCCTTGGATTCGTATTTAACTTTTAATATTTACTTATCATCAGCATCTACCTTATAACTTATATTTTACTTTTATTTACTTAATGCTTAACGTTAAAAAATAAAATGGGACCTCCATTTCAAGGAGTTTGGTAATGAATTTGGACTTGAAGGAAGAAATTGAGGTGATTTCCAATTCTCAGTAAACTTCATGGATTTTCAATGTTTCAACTTGTGGGAAACATATTAGTGCAAATTTTCTCTACTACAGCCTTTGAGTTGGGCATTCTAGGATTGTGAGATCAAACTTAGGAATTGAAATCTTGTAAATAAGAACCAAAAAATGACTAGGCACTCAAAAGCATGACCTATTAATGAGCTTGACCAACTCATTACAACATAGGTTTGATATTATAGATGTATTATTTAGGTTGGCTACTAGTCAATGAATGTTTGATGGCTCGAAAAAAACCATGTATTGGAAACCAAACCAAGTAGATGAAACATAGTAAGTGATTAACAAAAGTTAAGTAAGAGTGAAAAATAATAAAAAAAATCTTGAAATTTCCACATATAAGTAGGGCAAATGGGGCATGGGCCTATTGGCTTGTGGGTTGCTCTGAAAGTATTTACACCATGTTAGGGGTGCCTTCATGTGATGTGAGGTGAATGACGAAACCCTGGTTCCTTAGTTGTATCTTAAAACTTTTGGTTGATGACACTTTGAAAGCTATCTATGGGTGGTTGCTTAACCTTGGATTTGGTGCCAAAGTAGAGCACTACTTGAAGAGGTGGTTATCTTCCGCAGCATTGCTTGCATGAAAGGTGGATCTATCTTGGAACATGAACATTGGGCATCGAGAGAGAGGGCACTTGGCTACATGAGCATTGGGACCACTTAACACTCATTGGGAGGATAAGCACTTGACTTGAGGATTGAGGGCATATTGCATGGGGTTGTTTTTGGACCCAAGACACAAAAGTTGAAGAGAACAGTTGGAGCATTGGATGCTTATATTGGAGAGCAAGCAACCCCTTGATGAGGAGAAGTTGACACTTAGAAACCATTATTGGAGAATACACCACTTGAAAAGATGCCTTGACATGTGTACACCTTTGAGAGTGAGCATTTCACTTAGAGACCTTCTCCTAAGGATTAGATTAGGTTTTTTGTAGATTTATTTGACTTTACTATGGTTGGACTCCCTCGCCTATTCTATATAAATAGAGGAAAGAATCCTTAGCAGTAACAAGCATGAGGGTAGAAAAAGTTCATTTGATCATTGTCTATTGAAGAAGAATTTATCTTGAGTATTTGAACTTGTTTTAATGCAAGGGAGAATGGCACTAGGATTTGTGAGAGGCAAAACCTAGAGAAGACTTGAAGTGTTAGGATTGATGTCCTTGTGTGAGAAGGACCAAAGATTTGTGGTAAAGAAATTACGGAGGACACTTCGAACACTTTGCTTGGTAAGCTTGTGTGAAGCAAGTTTGGAGAAAGATCAAGGTGAACTTGTTGTTGATCCTAGCATGTTGTTGAGCCTTTGGAGTAGCTAGGAGTAGCTTTATGTGGTGCCTTGCAAGACCAAGTTTGTTGGTTGGGGTTTGTTGTTGATGTTGGATGGCTTAGCTAGGGTTTGAATGCATTAGAATCATAGCTAATGATAAGTTTGAAGAACAATCTTGTACTTGCGATAAGTTTGAAGGGCAATCTTGTACTTGCGATAAGTTTGAAGGGCAATCTTGTACTTGCGATAAGTTTGAAGGACAATCTTGTTCCAACTTGCATTAAGCTCGTTACCCACCAAAAGTGGGTGACCCCATAGGAGAACTTTTGTAACGACCCATCTTTAAAAACACATATTATATGCTCCTGTATAAAAAAATAATAATAATAAAAATATAATAATAAATAAATAAAAATGATATTTATAAAATAGAATAAAAATCAAGTATTAATATTAATAATTAATTAACCTAAAGTTCTAAAGTTTATATTAAAAGAAAACAAACATAAATAAAGTGAAAGCATACATATCAATATTAAAAAGTTATAAAAAGGGTACGTATAATATGATAAGGTACATATCCAATATTATAAAGTTATAAAAAGGGTACATATAATATGATAAGGTACATATCAAATATTATAAAGTTGTAAAAGGGGTACGTATATGGTTAATAGAGATGTAATAAAACTATAATAACCATAACACTTTTATGAGGGTAAAACACTATAAAACCTGAATACTTCATATAAACACCGGTAACGGGAGGATGACTCACGCCCTTGAGGAAGCTGTCACCGCGGGAGAAAGCGGTGGAGTCGCTGGTGTACAGGGCGGCCACCGCTAAAACCCAGCTATAAAACTGCAGATAAGGGGCTGAGTTCGGGGGAGAGGGCAGGAGAACACCAAGAGCAGAAAATCAGGAGGACAAACCAGAGGAAGAAGATTGACCATTGGAAGAGCTTTAATCAGTCTAAGGTTCTGGGCACGGGGGCAGTGAGCTTCTGCGAGAAGCTTACTGGATTGAGCAGCCAGGCTCTGCTCAATCTGGCTGGGTGGAATTGGTTTCCCGGTAATTGGATCAAAGTAACCGCAGCGTCATCAACTACACCGGAGCAAGCAGCAGTTCAAGTAGGTGTTCAAAATCCCTTACGGATACTGTATTTCAGTTTTGGTCCTTACTGTATTTCAATTTTGGTTCTTACTGTATTTCTGTTCTGGTTCTTACCATATTTCAGTTTATAGTCATTACAACTTTTCTTTGAGATTTGTCTTCAGCCCGCAACCAGTAGCCCTTGGCAACCACCAATGTAGCCGATATACTGTGCCATTTGATCTCTACTCTCTGAGGCAGTCATATGTCCCCTTGCCCATCTGTCGAGAGCATTTGTTTGAAGGTGAGCCATCCATTCCTAAAGGTATGTTTTTATGTATGCAATCGAGTGCTTATGCTTGTTTTTCCTTGGGCACTTTGGACATGGATTATTCGGTGACTTGGAAGAAGGACGAGTTTTAACTGTAGTTTTGTTCCCTCGCCTTAAACGAGGGTTAATCCTCAATCCTAGTCCCGTGGGATCTCCCCTATTGGCTTATAGCTTCAAGGGCACTACTTGGGAAACCCTAATTTTGGTAGCGCAGTCTCGTTTTCCCATTTCACATTTTTCACTCCCCTCCACACATTACAAGCCCTATTTCATCATCTTCCCTCTTTGGGTCCACATGCCCACTGGGTCCACAAGGCACTAGTACACCCCCTCCCCTTGTCCACATGTTTGGGTAAAGCATAGAAATGTTGCCTCAAAGGTTGATGCAACTAAAAAAAAGGTTAAAAGCATATCATGGCCACAAGCAAGAAACAAAACAAAAAAATATTATAAAATGCAAAAGATGGTCAGGACATTAACATGTGGGCAAAAGCCAAACATGACCTCTACCCCTTCAATATGGCCATCACCCTGGTTACTAGGGCCCCATGAGTGCCCCCACATCATTAAAGAACCCATGTACATCCCAACCCCTGGTGGGCGATGAATTGACCCACCCTAAGGGAGTAATAATTACATATATCATACACAAAATGCTCTCATCTCCAGGAGCCTCGAGCAATAATACAAAGAAAAATCAAGAAAAGGCAAAATGAAAATGAAGAACGGTGGAAAACAAAGGTCGAGGTAACCCATGTATCCACGATTACTCCCTCCTACATCTATACACCTAAATATGCGGATATCCCTCATCATTATCACCCTTGAACCAATGGAATTTGGCTTTGGTACCCCTGTGTCCCTATCCACCTCATCATTATTCACATGACCTCTATCCACTAAAGGATGTACCTTGGACCTATCTTTCCCCTTAGGGGTTGGGAACACCTAATAGGGTTGTTTATTAGCCACTCCTACCCTAGGGAGGTAACACTATTACATGCTCAAAGCCCCAAATTTGGAAGGGAATCCCATTATGAAGTCTCATTTGTGCCATTGAATAACAAGCTTGGTTCACTTAAATGCACTAATGAATTATTGTACCTGATGGTGAGGAAGCGCGTTGGATCTTATATGTGATTGGCAGCCTCGGGGGGTTTCATCATGGGTTGGGCAACTTAACTGGGGCCCAAGCCCACCAAAGGATCATATTGACATTTATAGGGGATGCGTTGAGAGCCATGGGACTCCATCATGTGTGAAAGCATCATTTCATGCCATGGGCACCCTCAGTACTTTCAGCGGATTGTTCATTGCCCCACATTATTCGTGAGATGCTGCACTTGGACTAGCATGACCCAATCAGTTGTGCATGATCAGGGCAGTTGATCCAAGGCCCAGAGGAGGTTTGTCTCACCCTTGAGGCATGGGAGGGCATGCACCATCATCAGAGCCCTCATTTGGAGCATTGTACAGGGTTTTCTTTCATTTGGAGACCCATGAGACAAGCAGATGTGCCCCAAACCCGTTTTGGGGTCCCACATGATGACTTACATGGTAAATTACAGACCATCGCCTAATTCATTTTAACTGGAGCCCTCTCTCTCATCATGGCACTTAGAGGACTCAACATGGCCCTCCAACAACCCTTCTTCATCAGGACGTCATCAATTCAGCTTACTTATGGATGGCTTTTTCATAACTTGTGATAGTTACTTGGTTGGCTTGTGAACAAGGGTTATTCTTAGCACATTATTTTATAATTTTGGGGGCTCATTAGGCTAATTCAATTTAGAGAGTCTCATTTGTGAGAACTCATCATCATCACTTAGATTCTTCTCTTGTAAAAGACTTCGCACTTTTTTCTCTTGGACGCTAGTGAAGACTCTTTGATGCATTTTGATATTTGGAGTTAAAATTTTGATCTTCTTTGGAGCTACTTCATGATTTGTGGATGGATATATCATATTGTCATTTTGTAAGTGCTTCTTGCTGAATATTTTTCTTGGAATAATGTCTAATGTATGGAATTGGTGCAACTAGTTAATGCTTTTGTGCCCTAATTTGTGAATATTATTTTAGAAAGCTATTTTGTTGGCAATTAAATATGTTACTCACTGCATGACAATTGATGAATGTTCCTAGTGGATGAGATTTCATTTTTCTTCCATGAAACTCCATAAATCTTGGGTGGGTAAATGTTGAAGGTTTGTTGCTAGGGCATCAATCTTTAGCCTCCTTAAGGACAGTTTTGGCCAATTTTGAATCATCTTAGACCCCATAGCCCAAGGGACTAGGCACTAGTCCAACAAGAAGTTTGGTGAACAATTCTTCCTTTCTCCTTCTTTTCTCTCCTTTAAATTTTCAGCCCCTCTTTCCTAGGATGGCTAGCTAGGGCATCAAACGAAATCCTCTAGAGGAGGTATTTTTGGATTTCGTTCAGACATAACTCTTCTTTGAGGTCTTGTCTAGAGGATCGCCGATTTTGGTTGATTTCTCACGGTGATTTATCCATAAATCCTTGTGCCCTAGAAGGGAAACCTAGCTTGTATTTTCTTGGATAGGTGGCTTTCTTGAGGGTTGTACAAGCTTTGTATTCAGTTGAATAAATCATAAGAGCCCCTTTCTCCTCCCTTGCCTTGACCTAATGAGCACTTTGGAAGCATTTCTTCCCATGCTTATTCGTAAAACCTTAGATCTAGTGCAAGCCATTCCTAGGTCTTTCAAAGAGCGCGAAGAGCCTTTAGGAAGTGTCAAATCATTACATAGAGCTCCTTTGAAAGGTCCTACTTCGTCTTCAGGAGTCTTGACCTTAGGCATACATATTATCATTGCTAATCTCAAACCCTAGGTCTTGATCTTCTCACCCAGGGTCTTTCTTGGAAAGCGAATTAGTTTCTTGAAGCATTAAGCCTTTATTATGTCTCTCCTTGAATGGGCTTTGTTAAATCACTTCAATCCTAGTTATCAACATGTCCATTTAAAGTGATTTCCCTCCTACTAGGACTCCTCCCATAGGTAAAAGTTTGTAAAGAGCAAGGGACATTGACTAAGGTGATAGTGGGTCTTGGTCCCATTGTTGTCACTTGGACTAGTAGTTGCCCATAGGTTCCCCTCTTAGGGCCCTACTAGATTGTGTGGTAACAAACCTGTTAAAATGTACTTGTAACTTCATTTGTTGCATATGTGTAGAATACTTTGTTGTCATTCAAACTGTGTACTTGTTGATCTTTTTTTCAGCTTAGATTATGATGGTGATTCTGTAGATTTTAGTGTTGCTTATGTATGCTAATTTAACATAACGAAGAACAAATTTTGTTGAGTTATTTGACAATTAAATAGAAGCTAAGAAGACAGATTTGTGGCTACAACAAATTTCTTGTTTACTAGCATAGAGATTCCTAGCCCTTTTCATTAGGGAGATCTTCAACCACAAATCTCAAATCCTACGCACCATGCCCCATCTTGGGATGACCAAGACGATCACCTCATACTTTCATGTCAATCCATCATATCAAAGCAACAAGGAGTGGACAAAGCCCCCAAAGTGCACTAAACAATAGAATCATGAGGCCTTGAACCTCTCCTCGGCCTCCTCCTATGGGAGACACCAACCAATTTCATTGAGACCAATTCAAAGGTGACCAAACATACATCAATCCATAATCAGCTCCAAACAGATCTAGAGTAGGTCACCTCCTGCCAATCCGATTACCTCCCAAATCCAGAGGAGCAGCCAAAGATCTATCCATAATTTCTTTGTTTCAACCTTGGATGCTAGGAGTATCCCTTGATCCCACATCCCCCTCGCCCAACATCATACAACCAAACCCCCCCAATGGTTCCAGAGGGCTCTAATAGCGAGCCAATGCCCAACACACCCCCCTCACCTTTGACCATCAAACCCGAGACCTTGAGATCAGTAGCTTCATTGTTTGATCTCTCTCTCTCTCTCTCTCTTGATAGGCTCTTGAGTTGTTCACTTTTACACTTTTGGACAAAATCACTTAGTATTTTGTATCACCATACCTTTGTCACAGTTATATACATATATCTGGAGGCTGTACTACTGTGGGTTTTCTTCTTTAAGTTACTAAAGTTATTTTTGGCATTTTCTAGGAGCTGCACTCGCACTCCCGCATTGTACTTATACTGGTTGTATTCTTCAGTCCCATTGACCTACTTTTGTGGTCATTCAATGGACTTTAATAAAATTATCTTATCTTATCTTAGTGGGCCCAACACATGAAAAACCATATCGCCCACTTATTCTGAATTTCCTCGATTTATAACATATTTCGCATTTCCAAATGCATTTTACAATTTAGGCTCAGAAATTGATATCTTTGTTATATTAATCCATCACAACGTTAAATCAATCATTCACCGATATTTCTCGAAAGAAATCATCAAATTTTTAATTCTTATTGACAAAAATTACTGTATTTGCATAGAGCACCGCAACAACTGGCCCCGTCCAATGTTCCCAAAATTCCTAGGTTTGATAAATCCCTGAGTGTGGATCTGACAACCAATATGCCAAAGCGGCCTGCAGAACCAGGCGGGGCAACAACAAATAGGAGCCTATCCAAGCTGATCCTCACCAACAACTAATGGATCAGAGCTAACCCTGTGGACAGAGACCCTCCTCATGATGCAGGTGTTGTTCCGAATGCTGCTTGACATTTTGTTTTAGGACTGACTAGCATGCCTAAATGTCGTTTGTGAAAATTCCTTAGATTATGGTTTCTTAGTTTGTCCAGTCTTGATGACATTACCCATCCTTGGTAATACTGAGTAATTGATCTGGAAACTTGATTATGGGTCATAAATTAGTGGAGGCTGACGAAGCACTCTCTTAAAAAGAAACATAATAATAATAATAATAATATAATTAATGTGATTTTACAGCATTTGAAACTTGAGTCGAATTAGTCGAACCATAGAAAATTTTGGCCATGGGTCACAAATTCTCATTCTATAGATTCAATTGCTTAATCCACTGAACTTCTATTTAATGAAGCATCCCATTCATTCAAATTTTCTCCTAATTTATGGTCCAAAATTACATGTAAACTCGCCTTGGACTTTAGGTTGTCCACGGGGTTATTAGGGCTTCTTAAAGCATAACATCTCCGATGGATTCAATATCGTGACCTGAGTTTAAGACTTTGCCGGCCACTGAACAACAGAGTATTTATATTTGGAGATGAGCACAAGAATTGTACCTGAGAAAGAATTGAAGCAGCGGCCAAGCAGGCTCGGTGCATGACCTTCCGGTAAGCTTTTTCGTTAGGAGGGGCATGGTAACCGGCCCCGACATGAACCGCTACAAAAAATCGAGGAGGACTAGAATGCGCGTTTGCCGCCTCCTTTTCTTCTGAAATTGTGTTTTTGCTTGTGTTTGAACTTATGTTTGCAGATGAAGGAATGGTGGTGATTCTACAAGATTCGTGGGGTGGCTCCGCCTTTGGCCGCTGCCCGTCGTCTGGTTTGTGTTTCTTAATGCCGTTGGTGGGAACCTTGAACACGTGCTCGTCGCCCATCTTACCATGCAATGCAACAGACGAGGCTGCTGCTTTTCAAACTGGAGGACATGATCGAAATCACACCATAACCATGCACCAGCAGTTACATGCTAAAGTATAAGTTTCTATAAATAAAGCTAACCTTCTATGGTAAACTTTAACACAAACCATTTTACCCCTTAAAGCCAATAATTTATGGTACACTTTATAGCTTTAGAGCTATCAAGAACATAAAAGGACAAGTTCGCATAGCTGCATTACCTGCCTGTGTTGCAAGACAAGTAATAATGAAACCGGTAACAATGGTTTTACACGTTAATAAAAATAATTAAACATTTGATGCTCGGGGATTAAGTGTAGCGGAAGTGGCTGGAAAAGCAAAGAATTGCTTAGATATGGCGTAAAAGGATTTTAACCAAAATGAATGATCACATACGTTTAAGTTTTATTGGAGACATTTTTATGATTTTTGAATAAGAGTCTTGGAATTTTAAAAATCTTTGATTGAGTATTTTATTGATCGATTCATCTCGAAGAACCGAATGGTCCCATGTAATTACCACCATATTTTATAATTTTATTTTTGATCATTTGCTACATGTTTTATCTATTTTGATATTTTTATAGTGGAAAAAGTGGAGGAATCATCATGGGATCATTTTTACTAGCGGGATTTAGTTTGGCAAATTACGGTTTGAAACTTTTCTAAAGCAATTTAAGGCATCAAACAACATTTTATTGAGGGGTAAAAGTTTGTCACTTAAATGTGGCACTTGTTAGCGCTATTCTACACACATACCTTTGCAACAGTGCAAGAATAGCCTCAATTAGAGTTCATATGCAAAAGTTATGCTACTCGGAAATTGACCTTCCTATTTTGACCGCCATAATTCGAAAGGAAGCCATGTCAACCCTATTATTCATGGAAAAGGGACTAGCCACAGTTATGCTACTCGGAAGTTGACCTTCCTATTTTGACCACCATAATTCGAAAGGAAGCCACATCAACCCCTATTATTCATGGAAAAGGGACTAGCCACATAAACATGATGAAGAAAACTCTAGAATAGTCAATAGTGTAACTCTAGTTAAGAGTTGAAGGAGTCAAACCTAACCGCTAGTAGACTATCTGGTTGTGTTATAATCAAGTCACTAGGAGGAAAATGGGTTCCATTCTATTAGAGTGCATTTTGTTCCATAAATGAGCAGAGTACCAGAGAGTGGATGGGGAGAGATAAATAGAGAGGGTTTGTGCATTGTCGCAGTCCATGACCCACATGCCTTGCTTCTTTGTACTTGCATTTATTTTCATTCAGAGAAAGAGAGGAGAGCAACCTCACCTTCCAACTAGGTTTTCTCTCGAAAGGGTTTCCCGAGTTATATCTTGTGTTAATTTGTGGTTTGTGAGATTTATTTTATTGTTATATATTTTCTACATATTTTAAGCATGCATATGCATAACATAGTAATTAACAAATCATAAAATGTAAGAAGAAACCAACTCTTATAGTGTATATTTTGGATTTTAAGTATGATCCTGTCAAATATGTTGTGAAAAATTGTCCAGTGGAATATCGACGGCAGTTTACGAATCATATGGGCATGGAAGCAGGTTTCTTTGGGTATATTTTGGGGAGTTTTTGGGATCAAGATCTGTTAAGTCGAAAGTCATAAAACCTTGACCATGGCCAACGAATTGATTAATAACCCTCAAGATCTCACAAAGGAGAGGTTTGTGTGGCTAGAAGTAAAAATTGAATATATAAACCATAATGAGAACCTTTTTCATGGCGGCCCTAACTAATAAGCTTGGGTTATTCAAAGAATATGGAGAACAGGTGTGGAGGTCGGATTGGAGGGGAAATCGACAACTTGTAGAGAGCCAAAGAGGGGATCTAAGAAAGAACCCGAAAAAGGATTAACCCATTTCTAATGGCATGAACCATTCGTAGTACCTGTTCAAAATGGAAGCAAAGGTTGACATCAACTGTATCAAGGTGAGATTAATGCTCTAAAATTAAATCATTGGTTGTAGAAATTACAAGTTTACTTAGTGTTCATCATATAGAAGAAGAACAAAATATTTTGTTTGCTCTGCTGAAATTAGAGGACCATGCTCTAACCTGGGGAGAAAGCCACATAGAGACCTTGAGGTTAGAAGATCCTCCAGTGACTAAGTGTGATGATTTTAAAACCCCTATAAAGTCACAATTTTACCCTATCATGTATGTAGAGGACTAGTGGATCTAGTGGAGTTGCTTTAGGCAAAGACATGGGTAGAGTGTACATAGTGACACAACATTATTTAGAAAGATACCCATAATACTAGGTATCTCCCCAAAGAACCCAGATGTACTCCTCAAGCATTTGGGGGTTCTACATAGCCATCTACAAAAGTAAGTGAAGTTGTTCAAGCCCAAATCGGTGAATGAGACTTGTGTACAAGCACAATACTTTGAGAACATAGACTAGAAGAAAGGGCAATCAAGTGGGTCCAAGTAGAAAGAGCACCAAGAATCTTCCAAGGAGGGGGAAAAAGTGGAAAGAGGGAAAGGACAATATGATAGCATCTACCATACACCATTGCAAAGATCCCAACAACCACTGCAACATTGATGGTCATGCAAAGGAAAATTGTTGGAAGTTACATCCATAGCTCAACCTAAAGAACAAAAGAAAGATGTTAAGTAGAAAAATCTTGTGGCCATTAATTCAAGCAACCAAGTCGAAAGAAACTCGAATATGGATGAGAAGATTGTATGTACATCACTGCAAAAGGAGGTGAATCTGAGTAGCCTTCAACAATAGGAAGAGAACAAAAAGACTAGACTCTTCCATATAAAAATGTAGATCAAGAAGACAAAGATTGATGCTTTATTCGACTCGAGATCACAGACAAATCTCATTGCAATGGAGTTGGTCAACAAATTGGAATTGGAAGTTCATGATCATCTAGGCACATATCCATTGGGATGGGTAAATAAGGATAAGGTAACCAAATAGTGCAAAATCAAATTTGCAATCAATGCTGAATTTATTAATGAAGTAGAAATAGATGTAGCTCCTCTTGATGTATGTGGAGTGGTGGTTTGAAGTCCCTATATGTACATGCGGATGCAATATTAATGCAGAAAGCCAACCAATATTGCCTCACCAAGGATGGGAAATTCTTCACCATTAATGTGCACAAGGGCAAGTCCAAAGTTTCACTAGTAAGTGCCAACCAAGCCAAGAAACAGATTAGTCATGGCAAGAAGTATGTTTTATTTTTTTAAAGAGAAAATTAGTTTGTAGAAGAGTTAGTGAGAGCAAAGTCATCCCTCAAAGGGTGTACTAAGGGACAAAAAAAGCAACTAGAAGAGCTGCTACAGGCATAGATGGGTGAGTTCCAAGAGCCTAAACGACTCCCATCCTAGAGGGAAGTGGAGCACAATATCCAGTTGTTGTCGAACTCCCCATTTCCAAACATTGGGTTGTACACAATCTATTATAGAAGCAAGTGAGGTGAAGAAGCAAATGTAACAGCTACTAGAACAAGGTGTCATTCGACTAAGTACCTTGCCATGTGAGTCACCCATCATCATTGTACCAAAGAAGGATGGTACTTGGTGAATGTGTATCGATTATAGGGCATTGAACAAAGTTACAGTTAAGAACAAGTGTCCCCTACCTAGGATAGATTATCTGTTGGACCAGTTGCAACAAGCCAAATGGTTTGCCAACCTAAAGTTATAGTCTAGATATGACCAAGTTTGAGTCACAGAAGAAGATACCTAAAAGATTTCCTTCAAAACCAGGTAGGTGCTGTATGAGTGGTTAGTCATGCCATTTGGCCCATGTAATGCATCAAATATGTTTATGAGGTTAATGAATGATATATTTCACCATTTTATATATTCATTTGTTATTGTCTATTTGGAGATGTACCAGTATACAATGCTACTTGGGAGGAGCACATATCAAATTTGATGTAGGTGCTAAAGACATTAAAAAAGCACCATCTACTAATAAATCTCAAGAAGTGTGAGTTTGCACAATAGCCTTTGGTGTATATGGGGTATGTGATAGGAAGAGGAGAGCTTCAGAAAAATCTTGTCAAGATGGAGGCCATCTAAAGTGGTCGATGCCTACTAATGTTTATGAGGTTAGGAGTTTCGTTGGGGCAACACAATACTTGAGGAAAATTGTAGCCTTGTTTTTAATGATAACGACACCACTTCACAACACAACAATGAGTGGCAAGAGTTTCCAATGGGGGAAGGGTCATGAGAGGGCCTTTGAAGAGTTAAAGAATGAGATTAGTCAAGCACCAGTTGTGGCATTATCGAACTTGCAACAACCCTTTAAATGGAGACATATGTGAGTGGGTATGTTATGGGAGCGGTCTTGATGCAAGGAGGAAGGCATGTTCCTACCATTTTGAAGTATTTCATGGGGCAATTCTCAACTACCCTACCTACAACAAGGAGCTTTATTCCCTGATGCAAGGTATGAAGAAATGGAAACGCTATTTAATGGGAAAGGAGATAGTAATCCACATGGATCACCAACCACTATAATATTTGTATGCCCAAAGTAAGCTACAATAAACCAAGAATTACAAGTGGATGGGGTTTCTACAACAATTTCATTTAGTGATTAAGTACGAGAAGGGTAACACAAACAAGTTGATCAACATGATTTCATGGCCACCCAAATCAACTATCATAGCTTTGGGAACTATGATGCACATGGAGCCATTCATCCATGATGCATACAGAGAGGCATATTTAGAAGATGAGGACTTCAAGGAAGTGTTTTGGCATTTGTAGAGCTAGATTCATGTGCATGATGGTTAGAATTTAGCTGACTCTGGTCTCCGGGAAGGGTTACTCTACAAGATGGATAAGTTATGTGTTCTTAAAGGTGAGCAAATACAATTGATTAGCAAGGCTCGCACCTCCAAGGTTGGAGGGAAAATTGGTATAGGGAAGATAGTGGCCAACTTTTAGATGTTAAATGTGGTAGCTCAGATGGGTACTTCTACATAAGCAGCGTGTCTAGCATGTAGAGGTGTATGAAAGACATTTTATAGATAATAACTTTATTTTTATAAAGTTAAAGTAACTTTTATTTTACTTTATTTTACAATGACTAAAAAGTGACTTAAGTTGTGTCAGCGAGAGAATAAGTTGTGATAGTTGATCTCAAGTGATCAAGATTGTATCTTGACCATTAATTACTTTGGAGATAGAGTTTTAGTTGTAAAGTTATAAAAGGAGATCTAATGAGAGGAAAAGACATAACACTTGAGCAGGCAATCATTTTTAAGTTGAAGAGGAAGGAAATCAATTTGCAGGGAAGAGAAATAATTAAGGAGAAGAGAGGTCGATCTTTTCAAGGTTGCATGCATCCCAAGTTAACAACCTTAAGGGGGTTGTACTACTACACACATCCCAAGGATACTAGGTGCAATTGCAAAGGTTGTGTAGATGCCCATAGGGAAACAAGGCGGTTTTAATATGTTGCATGCAGGTTTAGATCCACTACATGTAGATTGAAGTAGCTTTTAGCGTGATTTTTTGGGTGGCATGAATCCCAAGGAGGCCATGCAATGGTAGGAAACAGGTGGACTAACTTCTAGGCATGATTTCCAATATTTCTATGAATTGTATAGGTTCATTAATTGTTGTAATAATTTATAGAAATTTCTTTATGGGCTGAAATATAAATTACCTGTTGGTTGGTTTTTTCTTTTGGGCTTATCCACAGTAAAAATTATCATGCCAAATATGTATGATTGGTTTTTAATTTTCACTATGAAATTTAAAGTTATTAATCTCAGTGTATGTTTGTTCATAAAGTCAAATCTATAATTTTCTCTTTTTAGTGCAAGTATAAATTATTTTATTGGAATTAGAATTTAGATATGAGCTTAAAAAATCTAAAATGGTGTCAAAGCTCTCAGGCATTTGAAAGGAAACCAAGATTTGGCACAAGTGTGAACAGGTGAAAGCTGCAAGTTCTCTTAATCAGGAGGTCATTGGATTATAGGGTTTTGCGAATCAAGAAAATGGCTACATGGTTGAGATTTGAGGACATATTGGAAGGCAATTCTAACTTTGGTCCTTAGATAAAGCACATTGTTTTGGTATTGGAGGAAAACGGATATGGGAATTTTCTGACAAACCTTAAACTCCTCCAACTGATCTAGCATTGTTTCTCATAACAAGAAGGTTGTGAAGGAAAGAAATATTATGATTGATGAGTAAAGGATCATATTATCCCTCACTTATCAAGGAAGAAGACAACTAGAGAGGAAAGCTCCAAATCAAAATTGGAATATGGTACTAAGAGGGAAGCTCCAAATCACCACAATGGCGATATATGACTTTATTTCTTCGTATATTAGAAAAATAACTTAGATCTAAGATGAGTTGGTAGCGGTTGAGGAAACCATAAAAGATTTAGAGTTGGTTAGAATTACCTTGAATGGCTTCGCCAAACATTGGGATGTATTTGTCCAAGGAATTGTGGCAGGAGAGAACCTTCCCAATTGGGAAAGACTATGGGAAGACTTCATATAGGAGAAGATGAGTAAAAGTTCCGACAACATAAAGATGAGAAGGAAGAAAATGTTGCTCTTTTAAGAAAGGGCAAAGGAAAAGCTAAGAAAGGCTCCAGTAGTGGGGTGGGCTCAAAAGATGAGAAAAAAAGCACATGAGCAAATTCAAGTGCTTTACATGTCATAAACTAGGACGCTATACTAGTTAGTGTCCAAACAAAAATAAGGACAAAGGGAAATCATAGGTGGAAACTTAAAAAGTAATAAATGATCTCTTAGCTAGATTTGAGAATGAGTTATCACTGATTACATGTCTTTCTAGTTCAGTTACCATTAGTGTGTGGTACAATGATAATGGTGCTTCATGTCATATGACAAGAGTATGAGACTACCTCACCAGCCTAACAAAAAAGGTCTTGGACTTTCAGATATAACTTGGTAACAATGGAAAGTGCAAGGCAACAGGCTTGGGAATAGTCTTTTTCTAGAGGGAGTTTGAGAAACAATTAATGGTGAAGGATGCATTGAATGAAAAAGAACTTTCTCTTCGTTTCAACAATGGAGGAAAAAGGATATGATATTACCTTCCAAAATGGGAAGGTGTGTGTGTGTCCAAAAGGATCTAGCTTCAAGACAACCAAGGTGATTGGAGTTAACAGGGGAAAGTTATACATATTATATTTTGAGCCAACACAAGCTTTCCTTCACAACAACAATGACCTATGTGAGCTATGACATAGGAGGATGACATAATTACACCATGGGGCACTTAATGTGCTATAGGATATCATGGCAGATTCTTCCAAAGTTTAGTATGGAGTAGTAGGGTGTGTGTGCAAAGGGCGCACACATGGGAAGTATACAAAGACAATCTTTCCCAACAAAGACAACATGTTCAAGGGGATCTTGGATTTGGTACACTAAGATTTATTTGGTCCGATTTTAGTGATATCTTTGATGGGTTACAATTACTTTGTTACATTCTTGGATAACTTCTCCAGGAAAAACTGGATCTACTTCATGAAGACCAAGGATGAGGTATCTAGTTGATTCCAAGAGTTTAAAGCTCTTGTGGAAAATCAAACACGAAGTAAGATCAAAGTATTGAAATTTGATGATTAAGACAAGCACACCTCCAATGAGTTCAACAATTTTTGTGGGGATCAAGAAGGAGCTAACAATTCCATATAACCCATAATAGGATGGTGTTAGGGAAAGGAAAAATAGGGTCATCATCGAGACTGCAAAAGTGATGATACATGATCAGAGTCTACCTATGTTCCTATGGGCAGAGGCATGCAACACAACAATCTACATTCAAAATACGAATCCTCACAAGGTGTTGAGGAGGAAGACTCCTAAGGAGGCTTTGATAGGAAAGAAGCCTAAGATCGGGAAATTTCACATTTTTTGGTGCCTGATATATTGTCATGTCCCTTCTAAGAAGAGGACAAAGCTTGAGCCCACTTAAGAGAAGGGAATATTTCTTGGCTACAATGAAACTTCAAAAGCGTAACATGTTTACATACCTACATTGAGAAAAATAGTAGTAAGACGAGATGCGAAATTTAAGAAAGATCGAGCTTTTAGGAAGTTTTATGACACGGTTCCAACAACAATAGTAGTAAGACGATATGTAAAATTTAAGAAAGATAGAGCTTTTAGGAAGTCTTATGACACAGTTCCTGCAGCAATAAGGGATCAGGAGGAGGAATATCCAAAGAATGACTAGGAACATGTTTCATAAGTTACATGTACTTAGACTTTAGAGCAAGATGAGGAGTAAGAAGCTTCTCTTATACAAGATTCTCCTTACACTTCAGGGAAGAGGAGGCCAAGATGGCTTAAATAAACCTTGAGAGATGCTCAAAAGCAATGTGGATTCTCTAAAGAAGACTTTCAAAGAGAGTATGCCACCACATAAGTTTTCCAACTATATGGAACTCATGAGGAATCTCATTGATTCTAAACCTTCCAGCTTAAAGGAGGTAGCATACCAACAGGTTTAAGGCTCCCTCCCACCCCCTTGGTCTCCTCGGGTTGCAAGAGGTGTTACTTTTTAATTAACCTGACCTCCATAGTCTCACTATGAATATTGGGTTACAAAAATCCTCCTCCTCCAAAGCTTGCAAAATTAATCTCTTATATCACCATAATACTCATTTCGTCACGAGCTTTCTATTGATATAAAATTTACCTCAATCTGACTTCCGAGTTGAAAAATATGTTCATTCAAATTTTGACCAATCAAATGGAACCACATCAACGACACACCGTCACATGGCATCCATGTAGGCTTAGGGCCATGGGTCCCACTAGACCCAACCCCATAGCACCTTTCACTATTATTCCTTGTAATTAATTTCAATGGAAACCTAGGATACCCATCATATGTCATAGTGCATTGTCTCATAGACCCTCAGATCCTCTCGATCTATGGATCTCCCCCTTTCATGAGGCATAATGTGTATCTCATGAGGGATCCGCACAGTAACTCTAGCCATTCTGGCATCCTCCACCTCATGTGACCTTTGCGCTTTAGCACATTTGCATATTACATTTATAACATATAAATATAATATGGTGTATATGCAATTGTGCACCCTTGTTACACACCTGGATCCCTTAGATCTCGGATAACCTATCCATCAACTCCAAAAACATTTATATTATGCATAAACTTTTGGATTGCTCGGATCCCTAATTTTCTCAGCAATGAGTTATCATTCGCCTTTACCTAGGTGGGGCCCTCATCAGATGTCGCCTCTCACTCGTCTTCTCTGCAAAACATCCAGATTATTTCATATCCAACGCACTTGAAAATGCACAAATGCTGATGAGTTGAATGCCAAGATTTTTTAATACATTCGCTCCTCTTTACATATTTGGATGCACTAGACGACAAAGTCCTAAAAGGCATCAAACAAGATATTTGATCCTTTCAATGACTCATCTAGTTTTGGATACAAGCTCTGACTTCTACCATACTTAGACTTATAGTACATGGAACCATCAAGGGATTGTCCAGAGTCTTCCTTGAAGCAACGCATTTCTCAAAACACCAATTTTAGAAGGATAAAACCCTTATCAAAACACTGGATATTCTAAACATTATGCTTGGCCATAACCCAATCAATAGATCCATCAACATGCTACTATCAGGCACTGAAACAAGCTAAGCCATAGCCAATACTTCTTTGTACTTTTAGATACATCAACATTATACATAACTACAAAATGGATCGTAAACAAAAATACCAAGTCTACTAATTTATAATACATTGCACCAAACTTAGTCCTTTACTAGGAAAGGCAGTCAAAGTCTTAAACAAGTAGAGATCCATGATGTTCACAACATATTAGACAATGGAAATTGCACACTATAACAATTTGGCTGAGCATATCAGGAAATCCTACATAAACATGTAAATAGTTATGCAAATCATGAAAATATCAACAAACACAAAGGCCTCCAAGCCTTCCCCGTAACCATGAGATCATACATATAAAGCATCTCATC
Source organism: Pinus taeda (assembly GCA_000404065.3). Taxonomy (NCBI): domain Eukaryota; kingdom Viridiplantae; phylum Streptophyta; class Pinopsida; order Pinales; family Pinaceae; genus Pinus; species Pinus taeda. The sequence goes on from APFE031341104.1 coordinate 82,015, forward strand.
ACAAACAAACCAAAATATCACATTCCTCCATTAGTAGTGTTGGATTCATACATTGTCATAACACATACGAGACATTATTCATCATTCATAGTGTAACATATATACAAGTAATTTCACTTATCTGTGTAACTTGAATGATTGGCAACTAAGGAAGGGACTTAAATTCTCCACCCAACCATAGGCCAACTAGACTGCAATATTTCTTGCGTCTGACCACCCCTGAGTTAGATTTAGAGTCCGAGGAGTTAAGTATTCAAGGGAATTTCATGTTGATTTTTGTAGCTATGCTTAGTCTTCATAATTAATATTTTAGCCCTTGAAATCTATGCAAAGATTAATATAAGACATGTTCTTCATGTTGATTTCAAAATAGAAATTTTTTGAATTTCTAAAAGTTAAATTTTTGGCTCCAAATGTAAATTCAGCCCTCCAAAAGATAAATTCGTCCCCAGTGAAGGGACATGCCCACTCGGGCTCTTGAAATGCCTATCTATAGGCCATTCGTTCTCCTCAATAGAGAAAGAATTTGAATCACCTTTGAGGAAGAATTCATACCATCTGAGGTAGGGAACAAGACGAATCTTATGCATAATATAAGAAAATATGAGGCAAAGTATTGGATGAATATGAGGAAAAGTGAGGTCAAATCGAAGTTATAGTTTCTAGGCATACTAAAGAAGTAGGACCAAGATTCGTGGGTGCAAAAGTAGGCCAAATTTTAGACCTAGAAGATGAGATCGGGGAGAGTGCATTAGGTAGATTGGTCACTTGACATGCGGGATGGTTGACTAAGTTTGACCACAGCTACATTGTCCGTCTCTTTGACTTTCGATCCGACTAGAAGAATTAGATGTATCTCTATTGGACTAAATAATTTCTCTAAGGAGAAGGTTCTTGGGTTTTCTGAGGGTAAATTCTCGTGTCTCTTGTTTAGCTCTCTTTTTATGATTGTATTAGAATTTTATTTCTATTGTTGAGATCTTATGTGAAATTAATTTATGAAGAATGTGAATACAAGAAAATATTAACCTAATAAATCATAAGAAGTAATTATCAGTTTAGACGACCTATGAAAAATCAACATGGTATCAAAGCAAAGGTTAAAGGAGCAACCTTAAAGAAGTATAAATAAGAAATCAAAGGAAAATCCATCAAGTGTGAAGGCCAAAGCATACTTATGTCTGTGACGAGGGTCAAATCCCTGAATTTCTATTGAATATAGGCTGGGAAGGCCTCAAAATCTATCACAATAGGCCGAGAAGGCCTAAGAGTCTGTCTTAGTGGGCCAATAAGGTCTCATGGTCTATTTTGAGAGGGTCAAGGAGCCTTAAGACTATGTCGCATGCCTAGTATGGCTTATTGTTGAGTCTTGAAAATGTCATTCATTTCCATCACACTTTCACTATTATGTCCATTATATCACCTCCATTTCACTACTATGTCACCACATTCATCCCACTTTCATTATCATTGGGCCACATTTATGTTTTTCCAATCTTTATTAATTCTAAGCCTTTTAAGTGAATTTGTGGTTAAAAATTAGGAAATAATGTGCATATGCTTATACCTAACAAATGGGTTGAGATTGTTGACATGTGTAAGTTGAAAGGAAGCTTCTAGAAGACCCTTATGTGGCACTCTAAGGCCAAATTCGAATTTGAGTGGAAAGAATCATGGGATCATGAGGATATGTGTCACATCTCCTAATTGTATTGTAACTCTAAGAAGACATGTGTCTTATCAGTTCCTATTTTGATTAGGACTCTATAGGTAGAGGGAGAGATTCATGGACTCTCGTTAATGAGATGATTTCTCATCTTTTTGTATAAATAGGAGATCTCTCTCCTTCATTTGTTAGCTTATTAGTCTTAGCTAGCTTGGCTTGGATTTTAGTTCTTTAGCTTGGAGTTTGTAGTTCTTCCTTGATGGCTTTTGAAATCTTTGGAGAGCTTTGTTGTACTTTGTAATTTTGAAGAATTTGAATAAAGCTTTGATGTTCTCAACATGGAAGGAGATGTGAAGTAGATGTCATGGAGCATATTAGAATGTAAGGTAGAGTAGATTTCATTTTGTAAATTTTGTTTTGATTTCATTATGTCATTTGATTGCTTTCAAGTTTGATAGATTAGATTTTTCATTCATGCAATTTTAATTCATGCAAGTGTGTTCAACCGGTTGATTGTAGATTAATAATGCACATAGCTTTTTAATGACTAATGACATGATGGAATTATCTTGTCCTTCTACTGATTTATTTTCTTAGTTCTAATTCCAGCACTGTTTATTTCTTTCAGTTTTGTTTTGTTCATTTACTTTTCTGCAAGATAGATATTAGACTACTCATGTCATTTTTAGTTACCTCCTATAACCAGAGCGAGTTGAATGGTGAGGGATTGAAGTATGAATGCGTAGTTTGATATTAGTTTATTTTTCTGCAAGTTAGTGATTAGATTACTCATGTCATTTTTCAGTTACCTCCTATAGCTAGAGCGAGTCGAATGGTGAGGGATTGAAGTATGAATGCATAGTTTGATCTTAGTTTCATTTTATGCAATTTAGATATCATATTACTCAATCTTTTTATGATTACCTCCTATAGCCAGAGCGAGTCGAATGGTGAGGGGTCAGAATATGAGTTGATGTAATATGATTTAGTTTACTTTGCTTATAATTTTTGAATTGCTTTAAGTTCAGTTTTCTTTTTATACAGCAGCAAGGATACTGGGTTTCATAGTCACTAGCTCACTCTTTGGTTTAATTAGAATTTAGGTACATTTTTATTTTCTCTTAGTAATTGATTTCATCATTGCAAGTTTGAAAACCTTTTTGAAAACTTTGATTAGGATTTCCATTTGCATTAGATACTTTAGGAAACCAACAAAAACAAAATCCCAAAACAAAATAAAATCTATAAAACAACGAAGTAAGAAAAATGCTAACTAAGCACATATGGTGCACCACACTTCATTAGTTTACGATACCCGAATTGATAATTTATGTAGAGAAATTTAAGACGTTAAATTGACTAGACAGTAACCCTCCTTTCTTTCTCTCTTGGAATATTTAATCGATGAAGTGAAGTCACGAGGGTTTTTCCTATGCAAACTACTAAAACTTGTTATGTCTGCAAATTTTGGTGAACAAATATCGCTTTCACAGCATGTAGCAGCAGTTTCCCAATTCAAAACATATGTTCAACAACGTTGAGATAGCATAACCAACTCGCAGCTACTTTCAAGCCTATTTTGGGTCATTTCCGTTCTCTCTCTCTCGGCAACTAGTGTTGTTCTAAACCACTGTATATTTTGGGAATTTAGTTGCCAGGTTTTGGGGAATATGTTATTACCCATCTATTGTATAAAAAGGGTTTTATTCCTTTGTGAAGGGTTAGCTATGCAGAGATATGTATTGTAACAACTTCTTCACAGATGAATAAAATAAAAGAAATTTTGTTGTTCTATCTCTAGCTGTAATTTAACACAACCTTAATGAGAGAGTTGGGCCCACTCTTTTGATAAGGTGTTGTGTATTTCCTTTTATGTATATTGTTTTACTTGTGTTTATTTATTTATTGTTGTTACAGATCCTTATAGATTGTTGTGAATTCCTTTTAAGTTATGCAAGTTAATTTCTATTACTGTTAAAGTGATGTGTTGATTTCTTAATCATGAATCCTTGGTTGATGTAAGGCTGTAACCTTGCCCCTGCATATACCTTGTGCGTTGCCTTGAAAGTTGTACGAACCCATATTGATGAATTAATGTAGGAAAGGGTTGAATATTTTATTCACACTCGGACACCAACATTTTGGCATCGTTGCCAGGGAGGCTAACAAGGTGCAATACACGATCTGTATCAACCAAAGGATCAATCTATCATCTTAGGTAGGGAAGTGCTACCTTGCTCTAAGTCCTGAGCGTAGTGTTTGATTTTTGTTGCTTTTTTTGGGCTGAGTTGTTTTCTTGGTTAGCTGTTTTAAATTTTTCTGCATTATTAAAACCCAATCTCTTGTCTTGGGGAGGGAATGGTCCTTTGACGCCCTGCTCCAGGTCCCAAGCTATAGATTTCCTTGTATGTGTGTTCTTTTCTTATTTAAGTTTCTTGTCCTGGGGAGGGAAGAGTCTTTTGACAACCTGCTCCAGGCCATGGACCCTAGATCTCCTTTTTAGATGTTTTCCATTCTTGTTTGCTAAAATAGATCTCTCATCCTGGGGAGGGAATGGTATTTTGACACCCTACTCCAGGTCCTGAGCATGGTGACTTAATTTAGATAATTTTCCTCTCAACGACTTGCATGAACAAAGATTCTAATAAAAGGGGTAGAGGAAGAGCCCTAAAGAAGGGAGGACAGGATTTGGGAAGGAATACTTATATACAACAAATCATTGCAAAAGATGAATCAAAAGCATCTTCTCATGCTGCTGTAAGGCTGGATATTCGAACAAGATCTGAGGGATAATCTGTAGAAAAGCCAATGCTATCCACAGTACCCCCTGTTGATTCAACATAGCAGACCCTTCCAGCAGTAGAAGAGGTATGTAGCAATATACCCGATAAACGAGTACTGCTGCTGGTAACAGTAATAGAGGAATAAGAAGTTGCAAGTAGAAGATCTGAGGGATCAACCCATTCCAGTAGGGAAGAAGAAGTCACAGTGAAGGGGTCTAAAAATTCAAGCCATTGTGATAGAGAGGAAGAAGTTGTAGGGGTACTTTTATCACCAAGGGATTAAGGTAGTGCTGTTAAAGCAACTCAAACACCTGTGATAAGAACCCTTCCACCACTTCCTGCAGAACCTGGTGAAATCCCCAGTGATTATTGGAGGATATTCATGGCACCTACAACCTCTACTGTTGACTTCCTAATTGGGGATCTTGGGACTAGCACACCAAAGAATCCCATTCCTTTAACAACTTTACCCAGCTTTCATGCGCTGACTTCGAAGGATCTCGACGCATTCCTGTTTGAATTTGATATTGTATGTCGAGGGTATGACTATATAACAAATGCTCAGAAATTGAAATATTCCCTGCTACACTAAAAGGGACAACCCTGTGATGGTTTATGGGTCTAGGAGGAAAGACTATCACCACATGGGATGAGATGCAAACCACTTTCCTGGAGAAGTATCAAGACTATTGTAAATCTCAGGATATTAAGGAAGAAATTTTTAAGTTCATGCAGAAAGAAGATGAGAACATGGAGGATTGTGTGGAACAGTTTAAGTACACACTACAAAGATCAGGTCATTCTAGCTTGTATAAGGACATTTTAAAAATTATCCTTCTCCGAGCCTTTCGAGAAGACTCTTTGGAGCTATTAAAGATAGTAGGGAAGGGACACATATCAAAGGAGGACTTCGGTACCATCTGTGAGTTATGCATTCAGTGCTCGAGGGGAGTTGCAAGGAATAAACAGAGAATTCGATCAACAAAAGTATTTGGTGGAGGTGTCACAAAAGCAGAAATTGGAAATCTGCTAGATAACTTAATGTTATGAAACCAACTCACAAAAATATAGAAACGATAGATCAATGCCTTAGAATTTAGCCTCTTCCAGGGGGCAACCTCCTTTTTATTTTTATTTTTATTTTTTAAGCTGTGGTTCACGGTCACTGAGTGGCTGCTACATCCACGGTAAATATCGGGGCAATTCCACCCGAAGGGATCTGCCCGTCGGCCAATCTTACCAGGCCTAACCCCGAGGGCATCGAGGAGATTTGACCCCGTGACCTCCCAAGTGGGAAAGTGCTTAGCAACAGGAACTAAACCAAGGGGGCAACCTCCTTTACATTACATAAATGAACAATTCTTCAATGATTCAAATGAAAAAACCTACTTTCTATATATAGGAGTATAAGGAGTCACAATATAACCAAACCAACCTAACAATAATAATATAAAGGCACAAAAATAACAATAGAGGGATTCTATGGGGCACAATAATAATAATATGGGGACAATAGGGGCACA